>JACAGA010000003.1:23893804-23969869 GCA_029231665.1 Morus indica
CACAGAGACACCCACACCTAAGCCTCAAATTATCCCCAATAAGAAAGGTACTATCTCACCCCCACGACGTAAAAAGTTTGTTCCCATATGTCATTATTGCGGTTTAACTGGCCATATAAGACCAAGATGCTATAAGTATTTGAATGCTTTGAAGAGAGGTATGCTCATGAACCCACCAAATTCCACAAAATCAAGAAAGACACCTAAAGCAAGGATTGATGTGCAAAACAAATTTCCTAGACGTGTTTGGGTAAGGAAATCTGATTTAAGGTGTCATAGGACTTATACTTCTTTAGAAGCATGTACTAATGGTTGTGTGTGTAGTAATGGTGGCTGGTCCAAGCATTTGACAGGTGATAATATCAAGTTTAAGAGAGTGTTACATTCAGGGGGAGTAAGACTCGTAGAGGACTCAGGGGGAGCAACAGCTTCGAAAAGGTTTTTCTATTAGTATTATTTTTTAACTTTGGGTGTCTTTTGTCAAAAAGGGGGAGAACTCTTAATTCAATTAACCCTCTTAGTTGGTTTTTTATCTTTCATCATGTAATCAGTTTGTTTTGTTAGTTTTGCCAAAAATAGCCAAAGGGGGAGATTGTTAGTGTATTTTGTGATTGGCTTATTTTTGGCAATTTAATTGAAAACTATTTTTGGCAAATTGGTTCCTATTAAGTGTAATCTTGGCTGGCACAGCAATTAGGTGAGCCTCTTAAGGAAAGTTGTGGTGGCACAACAATTATATGAGCCTTTTAAAGAAAGTTTTGGTGGCACAGCAATTAGGTGAGCCTCTTAAGGAAAGTTTTGGTGGCACAACAAAAGTTTTGGGGAGATGATTGCAGAGATTGAAAGTTGACCTTGGGGTTGTACGGCTGGAAGATCTTCAAGCTTGGAGACGTTTTTTGATGTAGGTAGTCACGGCAGAGAGTGTATGTGCTGAACATGATTCTGTGATAGTATATATAGTGGCTTGAAGGTTTTGAAGAGGGCAGAACGTGTAATGAATACACAGGGCTGAAAACAAAAAAGTTGCATCTGTTCGTGTGAGAATGAGATTGTAATGTTAAGTGTCGCTTGATGTGTTGCGACGAATTATTAGAACACTTTTGAGTTGGTTCTTCGGGAGAAGCTTTCTTTGGTTTCGGGAGGAAACCGTCAAGTCGAGTGGTGCTCGCTGATCAAGCTTCTTAAGGAGATTCTAGGCAACGGCAACATCGTCAAGGAAGGAGTCGTTGAGTGTGTAAGACCGTTCGGTTCTTTGTAATCTTTTGAACTTAGTGGATTGATCATTGTCCGGGCATGGCCCCGCAGAGTAGGTGTGCGCACCGAACAACGATACCATTTTCTGGTGTTCTTTACATTTCTGCATTAATTTCCTGTATTTCTGGTTTACTGGTTTAATACTGTCATTTCCGTTATAACAGTGTTACAGAAAAGTGTTGTAACGCTTTCTGTGACACCAATAACCAAAACAGACCTTTCAAGTTATATGGCCATTTGTTAAATTACTCGAGGACTATTACCATTTAACGAGGTGTTCATTTGTTGGGCACAACGAACATTTACTATCATAATTGTATTACTAGAAGTATATGGGCTCTCGACGGGGAGCTTATTTGTTGGGCGCAACGACATTCTCTATTATAAGACCGATAATATAAGTGATGATAATATGACTTAAAAATAATATAAATTTTATGATCGGATCAGAATTGGATCGATTTTTTTATATTAGTACCACTATCTTTACTTTACTCTTGAGGACTATTTAACGGGTACCCAAAATTGACACGCGGACTCTTTCACGGGTACTCATTTAGAGCACAACGGACTCTTTTCGTCATCTTAATTTTCCTTCATTACTAACAAATAGGAGCATCACTAACGTTTATTAGTGACTAGTGTATGATGATCTAAGTAAGTAAGCGATTTTGACGTATTTTATTTTGCTTAACAATTATCGGTTTTGATGGACCAGGACTTCTATTCTTTATGTTAATTGTGGAATTCTATGAAATTTTGTGTTTAGAAAAAAAAAAAAATCTTTATTTATTTTAATGTTTATTCATTTATTTTTGTTTTGTTGATTTCAAACCGAGCCGTCGGTATTCCTACTGGGCTTTGGCTCACTCCTTTTTACCTTCAGGTGGAGTACTGTGTGAACTAGACCGTCAGAGTAGCCAGATATTCAAGAAGGCTTACAACCGTTCTTTTGATAATATTTCTAAGGGAGGCCATGGGATTTCTACAATATAAACCAGATATCTAAAAATGTAATTAGATTAGGTTTCAATTCGAGAACGGTAATCTGTATTGAAGTGTGCTTAATATTGTGTAGTGTGAATGGGTAATGCATGATGAACACACTTTTATATTATTTGTACTAAATATATCTATGTTTGACAGGCGGAAACATCACTGTGGCTATTATATATTTCTGTGGAAATCCATGAATCAAGAAACTTGGCAAATATGCCACTGACCTCGGTTTTGGGTTGTAACAAATATAAATTGTACAATTATTTAAAATATAAAAATAGTGTTAAAAGTTAAAATATAAAAATTGTACAATTGTTTAAAATATAAAAATAGTGTTAAAAATTAAAATATATTATTAATTTATGAAACAAATATATATCATTAATTTATATTTATAAGTTAAATAGAGGTATGATAATAATTTATATTAATACCAGGGATGAGAGTCCTAATCCCAAATGAGAGGGGAAGGACATGGGAATGTCAATCACATTTCTCAATACTAAATTTCAGTAGGGCCTACCAATGTCACTCACATTCTAAGATAAAAAATAGCAAGTAAATATAAAATTGACTCTCATTCTTCAATACTAATAAGTAAACATGCCACTAATATATAGGTGTAAAACCAGCAAGTGTGAGTAGCGGAGATAAATCCTCGTGGGAGATCTGTAGGAGTGCTTTAAAGCCATACTAAGATTCTAATGTATTAATCACTCAATCACATCATTAGTCATTCAATCACATCAATTCAACTAAATAAAAGAAAATCCACATGAAAAAGTATTAAGAGTCCGTTTGGTTCGCCGATTCGAGTTAAGATGTGACTTTATATGAGAACTTTTTACTGTAACAAAAAAATTAAAAGTGACTATTTATGATAGCTTTTTACTGTAGCAAAACTCAAATTTTAAATTCAAATCAGTGAATTGAACGAGGATCTCGATTGGTTCATATTTGCAAATATCTTTGTGGTTTTGTAATTGGTTAGCATTGCTTAAATCTAGATTTGGGAATTATTGACGATGGTCTAAGCTTTGGTTTGCTATGTTTTGGGTCTTGGCTAATAAATTATGAAGTTTTTGTTAATAACTCCTATCAATTAATTTGTTCTATTTGGGAGATCTAGTAATCTGCTTGACGTCTTATTTAAGAGCCTCAGTTTGGAATAGATTACTGTCAATGCAATTACTGATTAATGTGATTATTCCAATTAAATTTAGTGTCATGGACGTTAATGACTATGGTGAGTATCGTCATTTTTCAATATGCTATTATCATAACTAGAATTTTGATTATCCTATAAACAATTATTCTACATATCAAGCTACAATAGGTTCATGATACTTCTAACGCTCTTGTATTCAATTGATAATCATTTTGTAATCATAGACCATATGTTCCAGAGCAAAGGACGTTGGTCTTGTACTACTAGCATTGCACGGCTTTAGTTGAAATGCTTTACATGTTGTAGAGTCGCAGACATGTTCTTCCCCCATGATCTCTTTAGAATGTATGGAATTCCATCCTCTTTGTTTGTGCGCTTGTTTTTGGCTTTCTTAATTCTTATTTGTGTTGTTTAATATTTGTTCCCATTAATTAATACATACCAAACCGCATGGGAATATAATGAGATTAGAAAGAAAATTAGAGTAATAGGATTAAAAATCATTAATTCCCTTTCAAATGTTTACTTGACTATTTGATAGTGTAACAAAAAACTATCTCATTTCCTTTCTAATGTTAACTAAAACTAAGAATAGCAATATAATCAATATAATAAATAAAAAGTCTTCTTATATAATTAAATAATTATTGACTATATAGTAATGCATTAAGGATAGATAAGTAAATTAAGTATTTACTTCCTTTGACAAGAAATTAAGGGCGCGTTTACCAAACTGTAAAGGAATGTAATGGGAAAGATAATAGGATTAGAAAGGAAAGTAAAGTAATAGGATTAAGTATCATTCATTTTCTTTCATGTGTTTACTTGAATATTAGATGGTATAATGGGAAACAATCATATTCCCTTTCTTATGTTTACTAAACTTAGAAATAGTAATGTTATTAATGTAACTACTAAAATATCTTTTTAAACAATTAAATAATTATTGGTTGTATATAGTACTTCATTAAGAGTAGATAAGTAAATTTAACATCCATTCCCTTTAATGAGGAAATAATACTAAGGGGGTGCGATATAGTATTCCCTTTTCTCATTCTCAATATTTTGTGGGGTTTACTAAATCTCCATCATTAATTTTGTAAGTAAATATATTATTAGATGCAAAAAGGAATCACTCCTTTGATATTATGACACATAACTTTCTCTCGATATATATTTTATGACATATAACTTTCCCTTGATATTTTATTTCAAAATGGAAACTCGTTCATAAATTCATTAACGACTTCACAAATGGTTCTTACTAAATAGACAATGAAGCCATAATATTCAACAAAAAGCAACTTTAGGCCCCATTTCTTTCGTTAGGTTTAAATCACAACTCAAGTTTTTACTACAGTATTTTCCTTCACAAAAATTTAAATTTAACTATTTTATTGTTATCGCATTATTTTCTCTCACATAAAATTCATTTTTTAACTTAAGTTAAAAACTCAAATCAGTAAATCGTACATGGTTTAATGATTGCGTATCCTATAGGATTATTAAATATATAATGTGTCAAGGTAGCAGAAAAGAATAGTCTGCGCTTGGTTGGTGACGGTTCCAATGTGCCCGGAGGTGTTGTGGATCTCCAGTTACTTGAATGCGGGATTGGCTCGGCTCGAAGAAGATTGAGAGACTACGTCTCCAAGACCTCCTTTGTTACCCTTATTAACAATGATTTGTGGCTTCATCATTCACGGTTAAGACTTGATTTATTTATCTACAAGACCGAATAGGTGGAAGATCGTAAAGCCAAAAGCAGTTAAGGTTCTAAGACGAAAATTCACTGCTTGACAATGCGACATCTTTAATTAATGTGAAAAGAAGGTTAGAGTTTGTAAAAACAACATTTGTCAATCAGTTTCTGTGCCAACCATTTTATTTGTCCTCTTAATCGTTTTTGCGTCTGTCCTGATTCAGTTATTTTGCTTTTGTGGGTGCTCCTCTTTTGGCTCACGATGTGGTATTAAAAAACCAGGCTTGTGATGAAACCAAGACTCCAAAGCGCTTTATCAATAATACAACCAGGAATGATTTAATTTCCATAGGAATTTCCTGGAGATATTTTTAAGTTGTAGATTAGCCTAATTAATTAATTAATTTCCCCAATGATTTATTGCTCTATGCAGAGGATTTTGCAAATCAACTATGGGTACTTTGAGTATTTCACACTTATAAAATTTGGTTGCTCCATTTTTCATTATAAAGGTGGGCGCTGTTTTTGGAATATTATTACAGATTTAGAGAAAAAAGCTGAGTTGAGAGGCATGCGATTTTCTCATGTAACTTCTTCTTTATCATACTGTAAAAGCCGCAGGAACTGAAAGTGAATGTAGTCTCACATTAACGCGAAACTCGATAAATTTTGTCTATCAGTTTTATCTTTTGCGTTTTATTACTCTCGGTTATGTAGAATTAGGGTGTTATGAAATTCATAAAGCAGATCAATGGAAGTGAAATGGTTCTCATTTCTTATCTCTTCTGTGTACCTAAATTAGAAATTGACCAAGCCGGACCTGAACTTTGATTGTACGGGCCGGAAGCAAATTGTATTGCCAAAGATTAAGTTCGATCTCAAATTGTATTGCCAAATATTGCTCTTTTATTATGTTGATTCATGATGAATTGGATTGGTTTCCTTGCACTTTTTTGTAAACAAGTTCAAGATTTAACTTGGAACAGTTTTCAGTACATGGACTAATTAATCATTAATCATGTGTCCACTTTCAATCACGTTAAAAGAGCAAATTACTAGAATGACCAACCATTGTTTTCCATCATCCTATTATTTATGCCATTGAAGAATATTTTGGTAAATGATAAATTTAAATTTGATAGCAGAAATAAAATAGTGCTATCTTTTTTTTATTGCATTCTTAAAAGTTTCTCAAGTTAAAAAATGCATAATTTTTTTTCTTTGTTATTTAACAGAAGTAGGGAGATTCACTAACAATCTGCCTTAAACAAGCCATTTACTTTAACATCTTTGCCATCTAGCAATGATCAATTAATTAAAGATGATACCCAAGATCAATGTTGAGCTGGCTCTGCGTGTAAAGCATTACTGCTACTGCTTTTTGGTTCTTAGCGCGCCATGGATATAAAAACCTGATAAAGATGATACCCAAGAGACAGTTTCGTAAATTTTGCAAAGAAAAGTTGCATCTATAGATAATATTTATTTTTCTAGGGCTAAGTGGTTTGATGACTTTTTCCTCAAAATCTGCTAACAAGATCTTAATAAATTGTATAATATTATGGCACGCGAGCCTGCATTTTAGTATTCATCATTTACTGGCGCAGCTTGGGAGGAAAACTAAAAGATTCTCTCATGAGCCATGGTTAATATATACATTTACCTCTGCAAAACCTACCAATGGCCGAATAATTAATCAGTTAATGGGAAGAAGATTTTGCTGCCCAGCTCAGATCTCCATATTTCACATTATAATAAGTCATTCATGAGCTGGTCCCTGCGTGTAAAAGCATAACAGTGAGATGGATTAACGTCCGAATTATAAGAAAATAATAATAATAATAATAATAATAATAATAATAATAAGAACAAAAGCCACGTCTATGTGAAAGCTCCCACAATCATGAACCATTATATATAATTATATATATAATATATATATATATATATATAAGCAGGAGAATGAATCTAGAATACTAGTTCTCCGAGCTGGAAATTAATGCTGAGATGACGAGAAATGGCAAGTTCCTGCGAGGATTACTGGTGTTAATTATTCGAGCCTGTAAGAATAGTACTTTACGCGTGTGTATGTGTATTGGTTTTTTCTTTTTTTTTCTTTTTTATTTTTTTAACAATGAATTATCTAACGGTGGCTGTTTTACTTGACACAAGGTCTAGGTGACCTACTGGTAGTAGAAACTAGAAACTTCAAATTTATAGATATATATATATATATATATATATATATATATAGATATTATATTTTTTTCGTTTTGAGGATGTATAGTACTCCAGATTTATTGTATTTGGAAAAGGCGATTTTATAGATAGCTTGTAGTTAATTATATTTATTTTTAATTAATTTGGTAAAACTTTTAATTTAAGAAAATTTGATATCCGACAGTACTTGTAGAAACTGTAGATTAAACGATACACATTAGATTACGTTTTTCTCCGCCTACATGTCGGAGAAATTAGAGCGAACCACCTTCACTTGAGCAAAATTGAATCTTACACAAAATATAAGCGATGCTATACGAATTTTTGTGGCGCGCAGACCATTCATTCATATATATACACACACATACATATTATAAAGTGATTCTATTTCTAAATAGGTATTACGTATTACAATGCATATTATAGAAAATTGGAAGTTTGGTTACAAATTCAGTTTCATATTTTGACGTCCGTATATAACGGATATAATAACCCGTACTAAATCTGCACTTCACAATTTTTTTTATTACGCCTACGTAATCCAAGGGTAGTTCTTTACCACTTTTGTCGGGAGCACAAAGGCTAGATGAATATCTTTCAATGGGAGTAGAAACTTTGTGTATAGATCGCTTCTAATTATGTCTCAATCCATCTTTGCATAACGTGTAACTTCTTTCTTGTGCACTCTGGAACCGCGAAGCTTCAGACTATATGGTGCCAAATGCGGTTTATGCTATCTTTATTTTTTATCTCTCTAATCTTTTATTGTTATTTTGGAACGTGTTGACGAGCTAGATATCTATATAACTTCGTAGCTCATCTCCCGTTTTTTTGATGGGTAGTTTTTCTGTCAAAATTTCACTTATATATTTTTTTCATTTGTCCCTCATTTTGACAACTCGATACATTATGGTTACCCATCTTATTCCATCATCATCAAGATCTAATTTTTTCCTTTTTTGAAGTTTGAACCCCGAATATATAAATCACGTTCGGAATTAGCTCATCTCCCGTTTTTTTGATGGGTAGTTTTTTCGGTCAAAATGTCACTTATATATATATATATTTTTTTTCATTTGTCTCTCACTTTGACAACTCGATTCATCACGGTTACCCTTCGTATTCCATCATCATCAAGATCAAATTTTTTCCATTTTTGAAGTTTGAACCCCGAATATATAAATCACATTCGGAATTGTTTTCTTCCTCAAATAAATCACATCGCGACATATTTCAAATAACTAGCACAGGCAATAATTATAACAATACCAAATTCTAAAATAGCAAAACTTTTTAAAGCATAATTAGTCACATCTTCTATTATACATAACTATCACAAAATAAATATAATTTTAAACAAATATACAAAAATAAAAATAAACTAATGAAAGAATCAACAGTAAAACTAGTAACAAAAGCATAAGTTAAATAATAAAAATAAAAATAAGTTCCATTACAAATATATTCAAATAAAACTTAAAAATGTAGGAATCAACATAACCTCAGCAAGCCAAAAAAAAAATAAAAAATAAAAAAAAGAAAGAAACCATTTTCTACTAATCAACACGGAAAAAGAAAAAAGAAAGTAACCTAAAAATAACCGTCATCTAATATTAAACATATATTCAAATAGAGCTAAAGTGAACACATCTAATCTAAGAATCGACGTTTAAACTAACCAAACATAATTCTACACAACATAATTTTATTCTCAACCTAGTAATTAAAAGATAAATTTAAAATTATAACAATAAAAGAACAAGTTAAAAAATCATACCTAAACTAGAAAAATGAGGAGACGGAGATGAAGACGGCTCACAAAGGCGGGTGGCGGCTGGTTGAAGCAAGTGGCGTCTAGTGGAAGCATGCGTCATGTGGTAGAGGCGATCAGCTTCTGGAGAAGGGTCGAAGAAGGTCAATAGTGGAACGAGAAAAAGGGAGAGGGAGAATGACGACAAAGGCTGCTTGTTGAAGAGGGATGGCTCAAGTAGAATTCGGTTGAAGTTGTGACGAGGTTTTTATTGGAATGTGTCCTTAAAGCATCAGTGAAACCTACATGGTTTAACTATAGGTATCCTAGAGGATTATTAAGTATATAATGTGTCAAGGTAGCAGACAAGAATAGTCTGCGCTTGGACGGTTCCAATGTGCCCGGAGGTGTTGTGGATCTCCAGTTACTTGAATGCGGGATTGGCTCGGCTCGAAGAAGATTGAGAGACTACGTCTCCAAGACCTCCTTTGTTACCCTTATTAACAATGATCTGTGGCTTCATCATTCACGGTTAAGACTTGATTTATTTATCTACAAAACTGTGGAAGATCGTAAAGCCAAAAGCAGTTAAGGTTCTAACACGAAATTCACTGCTTGACAATGCAACATCTTTAATTAATGTGAAAAGAAGGTTAGAGTTTGTAAAAACAACATTTGCCAATCAGTTTCTATGCCAACCATTTTATTTGTCCTCTTAATCGTTTTTGCGTCTGTCCTGATTCAGTTATTTTGCTTTTGGGGGTGCTCCTCTTTTGGCTCATGATGTGGTATTAAAAAACCAAGCTTGTACGAAACCAAGACTCCAAAGCGCTTTATCAATCATACAACCAGGAATGATTTAATTTCCATAGGAATTTCCTGGAGAAATTTTTAAGTTGTAGATTAGCCTAATTAATGAATTTCCCTAATGATCTATTGCTCCATGCAGAGGATTTTGCAAATCAACTTTGGGTACTTTGAGAATTTCACACTTATAAAATTCGGTTGCTCTAGTTTTCATTACAAGGGGGCGTTGTTTTTGGAATATTATTACATATTTAGAGAAAAGAGCAGTGTTGAGAGGTGTGCGATTTTCTCGTGTAACTTCTTCTTTATCATACTGTAAAAAGTGCAGGGTGAAAGTGAATGTAGTCTCACAATATGACGAAACTCTATAAATTTTGTCTGTCAGTCACTACAAGAAAAAGGGCTTTTCGTAGCGGTTAGTTATAGCGTTTTTCAAAAAAGGTTACTGCTTTAGTCTATAATAGCGTTTATAAAGAGTTATAATATATATATATACATATATATTAAAATTTGTTGACATTTTGACTGATTTGTTTTATATATATTTAAAAATATATAAATGTACATATTACAATTACATTGGGCGGGCATTGGAAATAAATTTTCCAATTTTCCCGCTCGCTCCTTCCCCCCGTTTTTTTTTGCTTTGAAATGCGCGCAAGATACGAGAGAACCAGGGAAAGGAAAAAAAAAAAGAAACCCCTAAATGCCCATACGGATTCATTCTCCCACACTGTCGAAGAGTTATTTGGCCGGCCAAGAGGGAAACAACCTCATTCTCCCATACGGCCGGTATTTCCCAAAAATTCCCTAAGTTTCCTTAGGATTTACTCTCCTAGATTCTGAAATTGAAGGCCGGTAGTTAGGTTCCCTCAAATTTCCAACTTTCCCGCAAATGCCCTAATTTTCCAGTCCATCTCACGGCAATAAATCCCCACGGCCGGGAAGAATCTCACGGGAAGAAATCCTCTCTCTGTCTATGCATCAATTGATTCCCCCAAGGAGGTTCGAATCTCTCTCTCTCTCTCTCTCTCTCTCTCTCTGTTCTCTAGGTTTACCCAGAGAGAAATCCTCTCTCTCTCTCTCTCTCTCTCTCTCTCTCTCTCTCTCTCTCTCTCTCTCTCTCTCTCTCTGCATTTTTGGTTTCAAAGGTGCCGTGCTCTTGAATTTGAAGGATGGTAGTTTTCCTAACCGGCCAGACTGACCTTATTAAAGAGAAACAATTTTTGTGGTTAGAGGAGATTTGGGTTGCCGGTCAGGAAATGTGATGAGAAAAGACTGATTTTTGTTGATGAGAAAAGGCAGATTTTTGTTGTGCTTTGAAATTCCTTAGTTGTAGAAGGAAACCCACAATCTGTAGGTCTTAAAATTTTTGTTTTTGATTTATTTGTAATTGACAGCTTTGTTTTTGACAAATTTTTGTTGCTGACAGATTTGTATAGAAGAATACCTACGTTCATGGTGTTCTCAAAGACACCAAGGTATGTCCTTTGTGACCCTCTTAATGATTTGGATTATTATGGTCTTTTCTGGTTTAGTCATAGAACATAGAGCCTTTTGAATTTCACAAGTCTTGTTCCATTATTTGTTTACCAATGTTCTATAGAGAAATGAGATATTCTTTGGTATGGTGATGAAAAAGATATATGTATTAAGTGTGTTATCTTTTTTTGTTTGCTCTGTTATTATAATGATGTTAGACTAAATTTTATTTCTTAGTCTGAAATGTGATAAATTATTTAGCATTTAATTATGAAGTTGATTGATGATGTTAGGATGCTTGATAAAGATTGGGTGCGTGATAACAGGTGAGCAAGATTGGAATTTAGTTTTGTTGTTTGTCTTAGTCATTATAGTTATAGAAATCTTAGTGTTGACCTTTTTATTTATAGACTTACTGCGGAGTATATGCAAAGCGCTCAGAAATTTGTAAAATTAGTTGAAAATAATTTTGGTTATCCGGAGAAGCTGTTGTGCCCTTGCAAAGAATGTCGAAACTTAAGTCATCAATGTGGTAACATTGTTTATGAACACTTGGTAATCAATGGTATGGATTCAACATACACTGCTTGGTTTCATCATGGGGAAGAAGTAAACACAAATAAAGAGTTGGAAAACGTTGACAAGAATGACATATATGAGTTATACAAGGCTGCCTATGGCGATGAGAATGATTATATAGAACAATCGTAAGAACATAGGTTAGAGGAGTTAAATGAAAAAATGAATGATTGGTTAGAACGATTATATCTCGGTTGTTCAAAATACAACAAGTTGTCTGCCGTTGTTGCCTTATTCAAACATAAGACCATGAATAGATGGTCTGATTGTAGTTTTGATGGATTGCTAGAGTTATTGCATAACATGTTACCTGAACCTAATGTGTTGATAAGGTCGACGTATAAGGTATGAAAGTTTATGAGAGAATTTCATCTAGGGTATGAAAAGATTCATGCTTGCCCTAACGATTGTTGTTTGTTTAGAAAGGATAAGGCATATCTTGATAAATGTCCAAGGTGTCATGCTTCAAGGTGGAAAATTGACAAACATACCAAAAAAGCTAAAGTTGGTGTTCCTGCTAAAGTCTTGAGATATCTTCCGATAATTCCTAGGTTCAAGGCTATGTTCAAGAGTGAAAAGATGGCTCATCATCTAAGGTGGCATTCCAATAATAAAAGGGATGATGGAAAGATGCATCACCCGGTTGACTCTCCAGCATGGCAACTAGTGAATGAGAAGTGGCCTACATTTGCAAATGAACCATGCAATCTTAGACTTGGATTGTCCACAAATGGATTCAATCCGTTTGGTAATTTAAGCTCAACTTATAGTTGTTTGCCAGTGATGCTTGTGATATACAACTTGCCACCATTTTTGTGCATGAAAAAGGAAAACATCATGCTAATGTTATTAATCCCAGGGTCTAAACAACCTAGCAATGATATTGACATTTACCTACAACCTCTCATAGAAGATTTACAAGAGTTGTGGAACAATGGAGTCAGTGTTTTTGATTCATTTGACAAGGAGGTTTTCAATTTAAGGGCAATTTTAATGTGGACAATAAATGATTTTCCAGCCTATGGAAATCTTCGTGGTTGCTATACAAATGGTAGATTAGCATGTCCTTTATGTGTCGACAATACTCAAGCAATGTGGTTGCCCTTTTGTAGGAAGTTTGTATTCATGGGTCATAGGAGATTTCTATCACCAAGTCATCCCTTCCAAACAAAAAAGTGTTGGTTCGATGGAAAGGTAGAAAAACAAAGTAAACCAAGAATAATGACCGGTAGAAGAATGTATGAACAACTTAAGGACTTTGTGAATGATTGAGGGAAAGTTAATATGGATACTTTTGAGAATGAAGTTATGAAAGGGCATGGGAGAGGAGGTAAAAAATGTGACAACCCTCCTATGAGGCCGCCATTGTAGCTAACTTTTTAACTTATACTTACTGGAATTTCTTAAGATTTGCGAAACATTTTTTTTAAACATAAGAAAGAATACTTTCATAATTTCTAACAATAATTTCAAATAAGAGAATCACTAAATTTCTTAAAGCTTTTCTTAATTTTAGTTAAGATAAAACCTTTTAGAAATACCCTTCAAACGGAATAGCATTTGAACTCTTGTTTCAAATACTCTTTAAAAGCTTTTCTAAAACTAGTCATTTCAATTGGCCATCTCTTTTGACTTTAAAACAGATTTCATGAGAAATCTTAAGTTCAAGTACATCTTAAAGTCCTTTTAAAATTAATCATTTAAATCGTCATGTTTAAAATTCATTTATTTGTTGCATGTACTGTTGCAACATTCTAAAACTTAAATACTCAAAATTAGGGTTGTTAGCTACAACCTTGGTTTTCTTAACATACATATGTACGTATACTTTTTAAACATACATACTTGAAACCTATGAATCATATAGACATATACATGATTTTTCTTAAACTTACTGCGGAAAATAACTGCGTGACCAGTATCCATTCCCGTCTCCACCATTCGTCCACCGCTCACCATTGCCCTTCAAGAATTACTGATAGGTTTCTTACCTACAGCATGAACATATCTGATTGAGCTTTCCCTTAGCAAGTAGGAACTATTTCTCACAAAATAACTGTAAGTACACATGAATAAATATGCATGAGCTGATTATGCTTGATTATGATGTTTTATCAATCTTATTATCTTATCTTATCTTTCTTATCTTTTCTTTCTTATGGGCCCGAGTGCTCGCGTACCATTTGCATGCAATCATCGAGACGTGAGGGTTTGCAAGGTCCCCGCGACACCATGATTATAACTTGAATGCCTCCCTTAAGTCGAAGGACATTATTTTTTTTTCTTTTCTCCCTTGTAGAGCTGGAATTTCCTCCTTTAGGTCAGAGGCTGGTACGGCACTCAGCTGAGATTATTCTTATAAGTTCATCTTGACTTATTAAGGTGTATACAACATGACATGGCATCGCATACAATACTTAAAGCATGAACATGTTTATATATAACATGTGTAAATTTTTTTCTTTAAAATCTATTCGTGTTGTAGGCGAGATTCCTACTTACCTGATTTACAGAGCTGGGATCCAATTTCGCCAAACATTCTATTCTCTTACTTGCTTATTTCTGAAAATGAATACCCATTGAGAGTGTGAGATTAACTGTCATTTGCTATTCTATTTTAGCAACTTATGAAGGAATCTAACCCTTTTTTTTAAGGCATGTATTCCTTTCATTTTCTGAAGGATAATTTACTATAAGGATCAATTTATTAGATCCTCAAAATTTTATTTTCCTTAATTGCCCTTAACATACTTATGTCTAGATTGAAAATCATTTACCCATTTAACCAATTCGGTGTAAAAACTTATTAACGGCATTCTAACTCTTAGGCCGCTGAAATTTAAACTCAAACAGAGTCTCTTAAATTAATGCGGGCATTGGACCCACATCAAATTCTCAAAATCCTAAGGACCTATCTTGTTGGGCTCGTAGGTGCCCGTCGGGATGATTTACTCGATAACCCACTAAGATCTTTAAAGAAAGCATTTTTTCTTGAAAACTTCCTTTATGAATACTTTCATTAAAATGAGGTTTAATGTCATTGTATTTTACTGAAATTCTATCTCGGGTTCTTTTATAACTATTTGTTGAAACCGACACTGCTTTAGTTTTGTCTCGTTAAAAACTGTGTAGTTTCTGAAATTTGTGTTTTACTATATATTCGAGTCGGAATTCAAAATTTTTTTCTTCATGAAAATTTCTCATCTCATAGAGATCTAAAATTGTCATTTTTGGTGAAAGTTGAAATTCGGCCTCTAAAGGTCCCGTTTGGCTGAAATCCGTAGCTGCTGTCTTTCTTGAAACTGTTTTAGTCAAAAACTGTGCCGTTTCAGGAATCTGTGTTTTAGTACCTCTTAGGGTCGGATTTTGAAAATATTTTCTTCATGAAATTTCTTCGTCTCATCAAAATATAAAATTGTCATTTTTGTGAAAAATTGAGATTCAGCCTCTAAGGGCCTCGTTTGGCTGAAAACAGTGGCTGCTGTTTTTTTTTTCTTTTGCTGTAGAAAATGTTGCAACAATCTTTTGAAATGTTGCGGATGCTATAGCAATGCTGTAGCAAAATTTTCTTTTTGAAACTATGTTGGACAGCCTGTCCGTTTTTTGCAAAATGGCTTCAAACTTGCTTTTAGAGTTAAAGTTAGGTTTTGTCATAGTTACATAAAATGTTCAAAACATAAAGGGCTACAAGTTTAAGCTTTGGAACACCTAAAAATCTTGCTCTAGGTTTCTCACTTCCATGTTCAAAGTAACCAGAAAATTTTCCTCTAACCGGAAATAAGCAAACTTAAATCAAGCATAAACATACCACATCAAACTAACCTTAAAACACACAAAATCAACATAAAACTCACACAACCTTATTACAAACTTATTTCCTCAAGAACCACAAATTACATTAATGGATTCTTAAACTTAAACTTTACTAGAAAATGAGAGATTAAGGGTTTACCCTTGAAGGCCAATATACTTGATTTCTCTTAGCTTCTTATTCACATTCTTCCTCCTCTAAGGTTGGATAATGGCTTGGAACTAGAGGAGCAGAAAAAAATTTGAGAAATACTTTTAGATCTCAAGCTTTGCTAGGAAACAAGAAAGAAAAGGTTTTAGAGTTATACCCTTCAAGAAAATGCTTAGCTAGACATCTCTAGAACATCTGATTCCTTTCTTCTTGTTGAGAGCAAAGACTAATGCTTTGTATTTGGGAGGATAAGTGAAAAATTTAGAGAGGGTACAAGAGGGAGGTGTGGCCTGTTGTGTATAGAGAAAGAGAGAAAATAGAGCAAAAGTGAGGCATTGTTTAAGATGGTTCTATTTATAGAAAATTGGGTAATTATGTTTATCACTTATTTAACTCACTTAAATATGGATCAATTCTCCTCAAGCATGGCCAGTTGGAGTTTTTAGAAAGAAGTGATGTAAGCTTATATGGGAAATAGTTGATTTGATCTATCATCATCAAGTCTTGTAGTACACTCAACTTGTCAAACAAATTTTTGTCTAAAACTTCCTATACATACACGGCAAGCCAAAGGAAGAAAGAGAGAGAGAAAAAGTTTTATGATTACTCTTCTCCTCCCATCATCAAATGACATCATCCTATCACACCTTACCATGTCATTCACTTACACACTCCATTAATTAAATTTTGGCTCTACATTTGCTATGCTTGGCCGGCCATGTGGGGAAGGAGAGGGAGAAAAATCTCACCTACCCCTTGTACTCTAATCCACTCTCTTAAGTTACCTTTTAATCAGGTAAAAATCATACTGACTGTAAAGGGTACTTAGCTGACAGGAAATTCTTATTTCTAACAGTTTTTTTTTTATCTACTACTTATTTATAGTTCAACTGTTAAATCCTCGTCTGCTTTGATATCACGTTAAATTCTTACTCGTGCAATATCTTAAACTGTTTCAAGTCTTGAAATTAATTCTAGACTGAATAAATTCTAAATTTAACTTTTCTGCATTAAATCCCGAGAATGACGCTGTTTCTGACGGTGTCAAATCCTGAGCTCACATTGTACCCTTCTACTATGGGTATTTATCTTGTGACTTTAACCTAGCTGTCTGGCAATTAAGGATTTTTTTTCTTCTTTAAAAATGCTAGTGCATTTTTTTTACGCTGCTAACATCATGTTGTGTTTGGAGATTCTTGAAATTAAGATTCTCAAATTATACTTGTATTGAAGATTATTCCGCCTTAAAGTATGGCAATAATTTATCGATCAAATTTACTTGATCGAAAACATGAATTTAACATGAAATCTGCTACAGAATTTAGGAATACAGATATTGATTCCATAAATCCTTCAGTCACATAATATTTTCTAGGAAAATCCTTGGCTTAAATAAATAAATTGTATTATTTAAAGTCTGGAATTTTCTCAGTCATTACAAAAAAGTTGTTAAGAAAGTCCGTCCTAAACGCAAGAGAGTAGAGGTGAAGGATGTGGATATGGAGAAGCAACAACTATGGAAGAAAAGATCACTTTTTTTTTACCTACCTTATTGGCAGGTAATTACTACTTACCTAATAGCCTCCTTCTGACTTTTGAAGCTAATTATTGACGAATGTAATAATCTCTGATTTGATTGAAGTTACCTTTTATAGGATTCGGCTTTGCGACACAACTTGGATGTGATGCACATAGAGAAAAATGTGTGCGAAAGCATTTTAAATACGCTGTTGCATGTAAATAAAAAATCTAAAGATGGTCTTAAAGGATTTACCATACATGGGAATTAGGCATGACTTGCATCCCCAAGAGCAAGGGAAAAGAATATATCTGCCACCAGCACCACATACAGTGTCAAAAGCAGAAAAGCAGACCTTTTGCAGAAGATTATATAATTTAAAGGTCCCCGATGGGTTTAGTTCTAACATTGGAAAGTGTGTTTCGGTGGACAACTGCAAAATCATGGGGTTGAAGTCTCATGATTGCCATGTACTCATGCAACAATTACTACCAGTAGCCTTGAGAGGGTTGTTGCCAAAAGCTCCTAGAAATGCGCTACCTAGTTTGTGTCTTTTCTTTAATAGGCTATGCCAGCGTGTCATCGATGGAGAAAAGATGATAGAACTTGAAGAATAAGTTGTAGAAACGTTATGCTTGTTGGAGAGATTTTTCTCACCATCATTCTTTGATATAATGGTACATTTAGTGATTCATTTGGGAAGGGAAGCTAGACTTTGTGGACCTATTCAATTTCATTGGATGTATCCTTTTGAAAGGTAATTCCACCACTTGGTAGATTGATATAATGTATATGAACTTGTTATATTGAGTTTATTACAGTTTTGTTACTACACTAAGATTGCTTATTGATATGTACTGACATAGGTGCATGATGACTCTTAAGGGATACATTCAGAATCGTGCTCGACCAGATGGTTGTATTGTAGAATGTTATCTTACAGATAAGTGCATGACATTTTGAAACGATTTCATAAAGCAAAAAATTGATATTTATCACCGTGGATGTCGAAATGAAGAATTTTCTAATGACATAATTCTTGAAGGGCGTCCACTTTCGGTTGGCAATCCATACATGTTCAGTAATGAGATGTTAGAAATAGCTCACCGCTATGTGTTATTTAACTCAGCGGTTGTTGAACTGTACGTGAAGTAAGTGTGTTGTTAATTAAATGTTCTATGTCGTGATATCTTATTGTACGTCTTATTGCTAATGGACCGTTTTTTGTTTAAAATAGGATGCATTTAGAGTATCTAAAACAATCAAGTAAATCTCTTGAAAAAAATGAAAGTTTGCTCTGGAAGAAGCACGGAGACACATTTGCTAGTTGGTTAAAAGATAAGGTATTATATTAAACTCACCTATGTTAGATTTACATTTTATAGGGCCGGATGAATTTAGTAATTATTTTGGTTTACCTTTTACAGATTCCCATGGATTGTAATAAATCTAACATTTTGAAGTGCCTCGCTTATGGTCCGAGAAACCATGCCATGTCATACACTGGTTACACAATCAATGGGAAACAGCTCCACATTAAGGATGTTGACATGGCCACCCAAAACTACGGTGTTTTCTTGGAAGCCACAACTATGTGCAGATTAAGTGCAAAAGACCAGTCGCAAGTGGTTGACGTAGTTGCTTTTTATGGGGTGTTGAGAGAGATAATCTTTATAAATTATTATGAGTTCTAACTGCCACTTTTTAAGTGTGATTGGGCTAGTGTTAATAGAGGTATTAGGGATGAACATAGGTTTACACTTGTTAATTTACACCGCGGTCAACATAATTTCAGAAAAGATCCTTTTATCTTAGCCTCACAAGCGAAGCTTGTTTTTTATTCTAGAGATACCGATGATTCAGATTGGTATGTTGTGATAAACGCACCAACAAGAAGTTTCTACGGCCTGGAATTATGTGATTCGAATGAAGACACTTCGGTGCCTTTCATACCTATAACTGGTCAAGTGAATGAGGACAATGAAAATGATGACATTTCCTACGTGAGAGGAGATTGTGAAGGGATATTAGTTTGAATTTTGTTTAGTGCCTTTTTGTATGTGCTTATACCTTTGTCTTTAATGAAAATTAATTTGACTCACTTGTGTACATCTCTTGGGCTTCAATGTTGTGACGTTACATAGTCTACTTTCCTTTAGTCAATATTAATACTATAGGCTAAGGTACATCTCTTTCTTCAATAATAATCCTTGCTCTTTTAGTTATAAAACAAGTAATTCCAATGTTGCTATGCTTACACTTCTGTGTTTTGTTGCAGGAAGTCATAAGAATGTCTACTAATAAGAAGAGGCAATTATGCAAGAAAGGATTTGGAATGGAAGAAACATACATCCAACCTGGAAGATTGAAGGCAATTCTCGAAGGGATTTGAAAGGGTGCTGGTGTTGATGCAGGTACACTGTCAAAGGGCAAGCATCCAAGATTAGACTCACCAGCAAGGAATACTAGAAGTGTTGCTCGAAAGCTGCTTATTAGAGAAGCTTCTCTGCATTTTGAAGAAACACACATAGGTGACCCAGTTGATAGGAATGAAGCATTCCAATCACCAATAACCTCACCCGCTGCACCTTCTAGGAGGTCTCTTAGACGGCAAGGAGTTGAAGCTACTCATCCGTTATTGCCAAGTGAAGGTGCACACCTAGGTGAGTTGGTTGATAGGAATGAAGCATTCCAATCACCAATAACCTCACCCACTGCACCTTCTAAGAGGTCTCACAGACAACAAGGAGTTGAAGCTACTCCTCCAAATACAAGTGAAGGTGAACCATTACCTGAGGAGACACCTATTCAGAGGTCTCGCAGACTGCAAGGAGTTGAAGCTTCTCCTGCACCAGAACGTGAGGAGACAACAACAGAATCTATAGGAAAGTCTAAAAATCCAAATGCAAAGAGAGGGAAGACAAAGATGAAAGGAATTGCCTTAGATGACAGCGGTCCAATTTCAGTGAGTTTCAATGCAATGGGACAACCAATAGGTAGGGGATCAGTTAGCTTGTCTTCCTTTCTAGGGCCACTTGTATGGGAGATTGTTCCAGTAACACTTCTGGATTGGAGAAAATTACAACTAAGAATGAAAGAAGTGCTTTGGAAAGCTATATCAGGAACATAGGTGCAATTTGGAGGGCCTCAAAATCAAGATTAGTAAACCAAGTTAAGAAAGCCAAAAACAAAGAAGAAAGACTAAAATTGAAGCCTGATATAACATCAAATCAGTGGTAGAATGGAAAGCTTTTGTAAGGGAGAAAACAAGTCCAGCTTTTCAGGTGTAAATAACTTTAAAACCTATTGGAATCTCCCGTTCATATACTCCATGTTTATGCATATGGTGCTTTCTTTAATTTTTTTTACTAGGAAATGAGTCAAAAGTATCAAAACATGAGGAAGAAACTACTTCCACATACAACCAGCCGCAAAGGATATGCTCGCTTAATTGAAGACACGGTCATTCGTAATTATCCTTTTTATTTCACAAAATTTTAAAGAATGTTGTGAACTTGAGATTTCTCCTTGTAGAATGCAAGTAGTTCGAGCAAGTCTCAATTAAATAGAGTAGCAATTTGGACAAAGGCACATAAGAAAAAAGTGGTGAACCTGTCAATTCAGCAGTTGGTTACGTCATTGTAAGAAAAACTTTAACTTCTCGTAATGTTGTATATCAATGTCTATATTGTTGTGCTTATGCTTCTATGCTTTTGCTCATTGTTGGGATATGAAAATTTGGAACAAATACAAAATGAGATACCCACTTCTGATCGTAGTGATTTGCTAGATGATACTCTAGCTTCTTACTTTAGTCCTGACCGAAATGGCCGCATGAGAGCATTGGACCTTGGGATGACTAAGACAAAACATTCTATTTTGTCAGAATGGGATGATAACTTGCAGGCTTTACAAGATAATGCAACAAAACAGAAGCGGATGTCAAAGAATTGTAAGAAATAATCTCTCTATTGTTGAAAAGTCAAGTAAGTAGCATCAGAAGTGAGGATCAATCTAATGCAAATGTGCATTCACCAGTGGTAAGCAATCAAAGTTAATTACTAAGCATTCAAGTTTTTAAACGGGATGAAATCAAGTTTGCCATATACTAAAGCTTGTTTATTTGTAATTGCTTATGTTCATTGTATTATTGGCAGAGTGTGAGTACTAATTTACCCAAAATTACCAACAAGTGTAAGCTACTAAACTGGTTTGGAACTGGAGAAGCTATTGCTGAAGGGCGTTTGATGCCAAGCAACCCAAAAGACCTCGTTCACCATGTACCTCTTGGACCGAATGCTGTGAGAGTGTGGGTGGATGTAGCAAAACACCCTGATGCTTTCTTATGGAGGCCAACGAGTGAGATGAGTACTATTGAAGAAGCAATTTCAAGTAATGTGGCATGGTCTGCTGATAAAATTTTAAAGGGGTATGTGAAATCTCTACTAGTTGCAAATTTATTTTAATCAAAAACATTATATGATTGTGATAGTAAGTTTTTTTTCTCTTCGGCTTTAAATGTAGGCAATGAAGACTCATGCTTTATCCACCTATCTACATACCAATACATGTAAGCCATGCTCTCTATTTTACAAGTTTGACATACAATTTTTATCTAGTGCATCATTGAAGTCATGTTTCGTCTAACTCATTAGCTACAAAATATCCAATGCCTATTTGGTGCATAAGGATAAATGCGTTTTTGGTGTATGTTGTTGAATTTGGCATTTGAAAAAAGATGCTACAATGGAAAGTTAATGCCATATGGTGTCTTCTACTCTACCTTGGCCGTAGGCCAGCCCCCCCACGGGCCCAGGCCCCCCTCCAGCCCAGGCGCCCCCTATCCCGGGCGCCCCTAGCCCAGGCGCCTCCAGCCCAGGCGCACCTGGCCTAGGCGCCTCCAGCCCAGGCGCCCCCTAGCCCAGGCGCCCCTCCAGCCCAAGCGCCCCAGCCCAGGCGCCCCCAGCCCAGGCGCCTCCAGCCCAGGCGCCCCCGGCCCAGGCCCCCTTCCAGCCCAGTCCCCACCCGCCCCCAACCCATGCCCCTCTCCAGCCCAGGCCCCGCCCCTAGGCCAGGCCCCCACCAGCCCAGGCCCCCCATTACTTGGTAGTACTAAAATGAACATTGTTGAAAATTGTTGCATGCCTTTCTACAATTGAATGAATTCCAGTGCGGGCAGTCGTGCATATTTGTGAAGGTTATATTGTCATTAAATTCGATGATCATACTTGGTCTCATGTTCCTAAAGAGATCAGGTACAAAGAAGGATTAAATTAGCAATTATATAGCTCCCATTTTTGTTCCAACTAAGAGTGGCTCATGTTGTCAAGCATAAATCTTGTGGGCCATATGTCTGCCTGAACTATTTGAGTTATGTTTGGCAAGTACTATTTGTATGTATGTTGTGTTTCTGGAAATTATAAGATTCTTATAACTCTATGGCTGCTTCATTTTTTGTGCATCATTATCTTACTTCCTATTGCAATGGTGTCATGTTTGCAATTTCAGAAAACTAGGCGAGAGCAGCTCAAGAAGTAGTTTGGCAAGGTATGCTCACAGTGTACCTTTTACCCATTTTTTGTTTTTTTCCTTGTTGCAGTTTTTGGTCACAGTCCTTGCTTTATTTATAGGTTAAATGATGGAAGTTTTAGTTGAGTTTGATTATTGTTTTGATAATGAATCATTTTCTTGCAGGTTAAACAATGGAGTTGACTTTTTTGTTGAAGTATTATGTCAAGATGGAAGGATTTACTTCACCATTGCACTTAGACATTTTGGAGATGACTTATCTGTTTTCTTTACTTGTTTTGAATGTTAAGGTTTTGGACACTGTATGAATTATGTTGTAGACGTAATTTTATTGACAGCTTGGTAGATACTGATAACAATTGACATGTTGAATGTTTTTATGCTTTAATTTGAATGTTCATATTTAGATATATACATATCTCGAAATTACTATTTATTTGAATGAATTCAAAAGGATATCAATAATAATTTTTAAAAGTTACAACAGTATGAACATAACAAGGAAAAAAAATTATTAATCTGTATCGTATCTATGCTAAAGAGCTGTAAGAGGATGAAAATAACTTTTCTTACACGCTATAATATTTCAATTCTATAGCGCTTTTTATAACTCTCCGGAAACGCTATGTTTTCTTAGGACCTATAATAGCGCCCGCTGTCCTAGCTCTCTAAAAAGCGCTATTGATAGTGATTAATAGCTTTTTTCGTCAACTACGAAAGGCCTTTTGTGGTGTAGTGAGTTTTACGTAATTTATCTTTTGCGTTTTATTACTCTCGGTTATGTAGAATTAGGGTGTTAAGAAATACATAAAGTAGATCAATGGAAGTGAAATGGTTCTCATTTCTTATCTCTTCTGTGTGCCTAAATTAGAAATTGACCAAGCCGCACCTGAACTTTGATTGTACGGGGAGCAAATTGTATTGCCAAAGATTAAGTTCGGGAAGTGAAATGGTTCTTATTAAGTTGACTGATGATAAGTTGGATTGGTTTCCTTGCACTTTTTTGTAAACAAGTTCAAGATTTAACTTGGAACAATTTTCAGTACATGGACTAATTAATCATTAATCATGTGTCCACTTTCAATCACGTTAAAAGAGGAAATTACAAGAATGACCAACCATTGTTTTCCATCATCCTATTATTTATGCCATTGAAGAATATTTTGGTAAATGATAAATTTAAATTTGATAGCAGAAATAAAATAGTGCTATCTTTTTTTTATTGCATTCTTAAAAGTTTCTCAAGTTAAAAATGCATAATTTTTTTTCTTTGTTATTTAACAGAGCTAGGGAGATTCACTAACAATCTGCCTTAAACAAGCCATTTACTTTAACCTCTTTTCCATCTAGCAATGACCAATTAATTAAAGATGATACCCAAGATCAATGTTGAGCTGGCTCTGCGTGTAAAGCATTACTGCTACGGCATTTCGGTTCTTAGCGCGCCATGGATATAAAAACCTGGTAAAGATGATACCCAAGAGACAGTTTCGTAAATTTTGCAAAGAAAAGTTGACGATCATGATGATAAACATAGATCCATGTTGCTTCTATATATAATTTTTTTTTTTTCTAGGGCCAAGTGGTTTGATGATGCCAAACTTTTTCCTCAAAATCTGCTAACAATATCTTAATAAATTGTATAATATTATGGCACGCGAGCCTGCTTTTTAGGACTCGTCATTTACTGGCGCAACTTGGGAAGAAAATAAAAGATTCTCTCATGAGTCATGGCTAATATATACAATTACCACTGCAAACCTACCAATGGCCGATTAATTAATCAATTAATGGGCAGAAGATTTTGCCGCCCAGCTCAGATCTCCATATTTCACATTATAATTAGTCATTCATGAACTGGTCCTTGCGTGTAAAAGCATAACAATGAGATGGATTAACGTCTGAATTATAAGAAAATAATAATAATAATAATAATAAGAACAAAAACCACGTCTATGTGAAAGCTCCCAAAATCATGAACCATTATATATATAAGCAGGAGAAAGAATTTAGAATACTAGTTCCTCCGAGCCGGGAAAATAATGCTGAGACGACGAGCAATGGCAAGTTCCTCCGAGGGATTACTGGTGTTAATTTTTCGAGCCTGTTAAGAATAGTACTTTTACGTGTGTGTATGTGTATTCGTTTTTTTATTTTTTATTTTTTTTTTAACAATGAATTTAATCTAACGGTAGCTGTTTTTACTTGTGCTCAAGGTCTTGGTGACCTACTGGTAGTAGAAACTAGAGACGAGTTATTTTGGATAAAACTTAAATACTCCAAATTTATATATATATATATATATATTTATTCGTTTTGAGGATGTATAGTACTCCAGATTTATTGTCTTTGGAAAAGTTGATTTTATAGATCGCTTGTAGTTAATTATATTTATTTTTAATTGATTTGGTAAAACTTTTAATTTAAGCAAATTTGATATCCGACAGTACTTCTAGAAACAGTAGATTAAACGATACACATTTTCTCCGCCTACATGTTGGAGAAATTAAAGCGAACCACCTTCACTTGAGCAAAATTGAATCTTACACAAAAATATAAGCGATGCTACAATAATGAACAAAAAATGTATAGGTACCAAATTGTTGTAGCGTACAGACCATTCATTCATATACACATACACATATATATTATAAAGTGATTCCATTTCTAAATAGGTATTACGTGTTACAACGCGCATTACAGAAAATTGGAAGTTTGGTTACAAATTCAGTTTCGTCCATATATATCGGATATATGGTGCCAAATGTGGCATGTGCATATCTATATAACTTCGTAGCTCATTTCCCGTTTTTCTAATGGGATAGTTTTTTCAGTCAAAATTCCACTTAAATTTTTTTCTTCATTTGTCCCGCATTTTGACAACTCAATTCATTATGCTTACCCTTCATATTCCATCATCTTCACGATTGAATTTTTCCTTTTTCGAAGTTTGAACCCTGAATATATAAATCACGTTCGGAATTGTTTTCTTCCTCAAATAAATCACATCCCGGCATTTTTCAAATACTAAAACAGGCAATAATTATAACAATACAAAATTCTAAAATAGCAAAACTTTTTAAAGCATAATTAGTCACATCTTCTATTATACATAACTATCACAAAATAAATACAAGTTTAAACAAATATACTAAAATAAAATTAAACTAATCAAAGAATCAACAGTAAAACTAGTAACAAAAACATAAGTTAAATAATAAAAAAAAAAAGTTTCATTACAAATATATTCAAATAAAACTTTAAAATGTAGGAATCAACATAACCTGAGCAAAAAAAAAAAAAAAAGAGTGAGAAAGAAAGAAACCATTTTCTACTAATCAACACGGAAAAAGAAAAAAGAAACTAACCTAAAAATAACCGTCATCTAATATTAAACATATATTCAAATAGAACTAAAGTGAACACATCTAATCTAAGAATCGATGTTTAAACTAACCATAGCGTTTAAATGAAATGAAATGAAGTTGATTCCTCATGTTTTTTGGGAGACTTTCTCTACCATAGCGTTTGAAGTGGCGGTGCGGGGAACTTTTCCAGTCCTTGTATCACTTTGCTGCCTCCCTATCGACAATGTCTCTCAGAATACCGTTCTTATAGTTGTAGTCCATGTTAAACCAGTCATTCCAAAATAGTTTCACATCATTAAAACATATTGTTAACTTTAGTATACACTATACAAATTATTGCATAAAAAAATACAAGCATCCGGTTCTGAATTGTCCTCTTATCTATGTTGTTAATGTCCTTCCAAGCATCATGGAAGGGCTCGCATATGTCCCTAGTATGAATACCAACTGCCCTATCAAACCAGGCACCATATTTACTAAGCGTCTTCCAAGTACCTCCCGCCTCATCAAATTCTACTATGATTTTTCCGTCTTGAAGGACCTTTTGGGGAATTTCATAACCTTTTGTCCCACCTCGACCTCTACGTTGTCGAGGTTCAGGTGCTGTAAGCATATGCAAGCATTTCAAATCAACATGTACTACTATATTTATTTACTATATGATAGAACGGGAAAAAAGTTAGAATAACATACTAGACTCACAAAATGCGGCGACTCTGTAACGACCGGGAGGAGGCTACGCTCCCCCTGAAGACCCAGCGCAAGTCGCTACTGGACCAGCCATGAATGCCTTTGTACAAATTCATATTAATAACAATATTTATAAATTCATAGAAGATCATAGTATTAAAACGAAATATGAGAAAAACAATAATTACTATTCTTAAATTCTACTCATCGTCACTACTACATTGTTGATTGTCACCATCATCATTTATGTCATCATCGTCTTCAGATTCGATGACTTCCTCCTCAACGTACTCCTCTAATTTCGGCACACCATAGCTGCAAGATGTGCCACCCAGAACAAGAATCATAAACATATACTAAATTTTAACAATATAAGAAAATCATAATTCAAATATTGTCATCATAATCCCGAATTCATACAACCAAAAACTACAACAATTTTAAACTAAATAAATATGAAAAACTTACAAAGTTCAAACCCACTAAATGGGGGCTGAAAATAGCACAATTACGTCGCAAGAACCATGCAAACAGCAACGAAGGTGAAAAATCAAACGACTACATCAAATTGAAACATCGAACATAATTTTAAACACCAAAATTAACATTTTATTAACATCTAGAGTAACATATAGACACAATTCTTGATTAATCAATGCAAGTTTAAATTTTTACATTCCTGGAACCATAAAATTTGACTAAACTCGAACAAAATTCCCAAATAAAATCTCTAATATTCAACTCCTAGAGCATCAAAATTCTCGTAACTCAATCCAAACACATACTCAATAAGCAAAATAAGAGCAATAAAATATTCCAAGATGTGATGTTCCATTTTCCATTTTCTTCTTCCATTTTCTCGACAACCAAACAAAAATTACAAAAGGAAAAAAAGGGAGACAACCCACCTCCTCGAAATCCTGCTGGGGGCGGGGCAGTGGGAGCGGCGGTGGCAACAGGAGAGGGGAAGAAGAGAGAAGGGATCGGAAGAGAGAGAGAGAGAGAGAGAGAGAGAGAGAGAGAGAGAGAGAGAGAGAGAGAGAGAGAGAGAGAGAGAGAGAGAGAGAGAGAGAGAGAGAGAGAGAGAGAGAGGGAGAGAGAGAGAGAGAGAGAGAGAGAGGGAGCGAGAGAGAGAGAGAGAGAGAGAGAGAGAGAGAGAGAGAGAGAGAGAGAGAGAGAGAGAAGGGAAGAGAGAGAGAGAGAAAGAAGGGAAGAGAGACAAGGGGAGAGAGAGAAGGGGAGGTTCGGCGGCGGGGGCGGCGGCGGCGGCGAAAAAGGAGGCAGAGAGAGAGAAAGAGATTTTGTAGAGGAGAGAGAGAGAGAAATGTCGGGAGAAATGAAGAAGAATGTATATTAGGTCAGTTATTTACGATGACATTATGTCGTCGCAAATAATCATTTCTCCCGCATCTACTTTTCGTGAAATCTTAAAAAGATTATTTGCGACGACAAGAGACAATGTCGTCACAAATAACCTAAACTATTTGTGATGACATTTGTCGTCGCAAATAGTAAGGTATTTGCGACGACTTATCGCCACAAAAAATGGATTACCTTGGCGCCAAAAATCCGCGCCATTGAAATTTGCGCTCCAAAATTATTTGCGACGACATTTAAGTTATTAGCGACAACATGATTATTTTATTTAACGGGGATTAATTGCGACGACAATATGATATTATTTGTGACGACAATTGTCGTCGCAAAAAAAGTCGTTGCAAATGGCCTTTATTGGTGTAGTGAATCTCCATTCTGAATTTTAACATAACTTTATACTACAATTTTTTAAAAACAAAACAAAACAAAAAATCATCGTTAGTTGTCGCTTCCTCAATTTATACTAGCAAAATATAAATTTTTTTTATTAATAAATAAGTTATTTACCTAGTAAATTTTCTATATTGTTGTTTACGTTAAGTATTTTAAAATCTTGCCACTTATTTCAGTTTTGAAAAAATGCTATTGAGAAATTTTGTACACTATTATCTTTTTTACTATCTGTATATAATTTATACCTTCAAAATAATATCAGATTTTATCACTTGAAATATTTTTCTTAGTGATTTAATGAAATACATGTTTTTACTATGCCACTTCAATGACATAAATGTTAGCTAGTACTATTTTAGTGATATTTTTTATTTTCTCCCTATTACTACTATTTCAAGTGAAGACTAAACTCTAATTTTGCTGGACTTTTTGGAGGCCTTCTCTCTTTGCATCTGGTAATATCTCAGGCCTTTCCTTTTTGGAGGCCTTTGGATTATACTCATACGTGTATAATAGTTATTTAAAATAGAATTTAGTGGTGTAGATTCTAGCTTAATTTATTCCAACTTTTAAACACCACCTACATATTACAAACAATCATATCAATTATTATTAATAGTTGCAGTTGTAGAAAATGATTTGTCATGGTGTAGAAAATTAGTTGGTAAAAAAAGTTAGAATCATAGCAGTACCACTAAAATATTGTATACAAATTTTTTATTCAGTAGACTAATTAAGAATTGTATGTGGATCTAAAATAATGAGCGGAACGCTAAAAGTGGCAAGCATGTCTTGTTCAACGCCTTTTCTTTTACGCAAAAGCTTTGACGCAAAAACTTTTTTCAAAGTGGCAAGCACCCCACAACTTGGACGTGACTATTGTTGTTTTTTTCTCTGATAAGCTGCCGTGGACTGCGTTCTCCCGCCATCTCTGTTATTGCTGTTATGTTGATCAAGCCTCATCACGAATCGAAGAAAAGAAATGAAAAAAATGGTGGAAATCGGTGTTGAGAGCCGCAGACCCGGTCAGTGGTCCCTGCAGCACTGGAAGCTGCAACACACAGCATGGCAGTAGACTTGGTGCCGGGCAAGGACCGCCGCAACGCCAGCACGCATACGTGCTCGTGTTATCGGGAATTTATGAGTGACGGATTTTTTTTGAATGACTAAGTGGACGTTTAGTTTATGGATTCAGAATCATGATTCAGAACCATTTTTGATTTACGTGTATTTTTTGTGAGAGAAAATACTATAGCGAACCACAAACCATGATTTAAATCATGACACGAATACACTTACCATGATTCATCAGCAATTATAATAAAATCTGCAGTCGCAGAAAAAGGACGTAGCCGAATTGGTTTTATTATTTTTCCTGATACCGCATAAAATTCTTATGATTTTTGTTTTTATTTTTCGTTCATTATTTTTTGTTCTCCGTTTTTATTTTTCGTTCAACGCAAATTCCCTAATACTTGCTGCCGATAGTTTTCCGTTGCAATTTTGCCCGTTCTTTTGCTCTGTTTAATTCAATCATCTTTGTTAGTACATATTTGATCGTTGTTGGATTAGATGTTTTTGGCCAGATGGTTTTCCAAGCGGCGAGTGCATGCGTTCGTTAAGTTATTTTCCAACTTGAACGTAGAAAATCTCGTTTTAGTGTTATGCAATCCTTATAATAGCCTTTTTCATATATGATACAATTGAAAACTCATCCTCTATATATATATATATATATATATATATATATATATATAATTATTTTCTCGCAAGAGATCATTACAGTCCGTAATTTCCTTCTATTTCTCCCTTCGTCGTTTTATGTTTTGTGTTTTTACTGGAGCAGGTTCATTATCGTAGAATTGAGATGGCTCGGTGGGAGAATCGGATTCTATAGCGTGAATTCTTTGACGTAATAAGGTTTTGTGTAATAATATATATGACCACCTTTTGACGCCTTTGACGATTCATAGAGCACTCTTTGGGGTAAATATGTATATCTTGGTCAGCACCATCATCAAACCAAGTACATTCTTTTATAATGATATATAAAAAAAAAAAAAAATTAATATAAAGGGAAAAAAGATGCAAATAGAATCACTTTCCATATTCTTCTAATTCGGTTGACTTAGTGTGTACCTTGTAATACTTTATAATATCTTTCCTGCTTTAGGACTAATGCCTCTTGTACCTTGTAATACTTTAGTATATATTTAAATCTTTTTTTTTGTCTTTTTTTTTCCATAATAAAGTTTCTATTAAATAACTTATGCCTACTTACTAAGTATATATATTATAGTTGGGTTTGAGTACAACTAATGCGATAATATATGTAATAACAGAGTGACCACTACAAGTTTGATGGCGGAGTCCGGTCCTAGTTTTGAAATGATTGTACTTATTTTTTACACGCCCTATTATTCCAAAGTCACGCTAACTATATTCGTATAACTATTAATTCTTAATCACTAACTACCACTCGTTTTAAGTTGTCTACAATAGCTCAATGTAACAATTTCGTAACAATTTTTATTATCAATTTGTCACAATAAGTTATTCACTCGGTAAATACCCAAAGTCATTACAACGTGATCATGCTAATAATTCTTACTGCTATTGTGGTAAATAATTTGTGGATTCAGATTGTACGTCAGTTTCTTGATCAAGAGGGAGAAAAATAAAATCTTGTACCTCTTCCTCTTGTCTAAATTCAGGGAGGTACCAATAAGTTATAACCAAAGGGATTTGAGACCCCCCTCAACTTTTTTCTTTTCTTTCTTTCTCTATATTTACATAAGAATATCTATAAAAAAATAAAGCCTGCTCTGAAAAGTAAAAACCATAATCTTATACCTTTTAAATTCTTATTGTACTTATTAGCCTACTCTCACAAAAATTTCTAGCTTCGTCATTGTGTCTGACCAACGAAAGGATACCTTGAAATTAGCTGCCCCGGTCTACTAACTCGCGAAGATTCCCATGCTTCTCTTTAGCTTCTCAAACATATAGGTTCCGCTCATTTCACTGATTTGAGTTTTGCTAGAGTAAAAAGCTCTCAGAAACAGCCACATCTAACTTTTTTACTATAGTAAAAACTCTTACATAAAGTCACATCTCAACTCGAATTAAAAACTCGAATCAGCAAACTCAATGGGCCCTTAGTATATTTTACTCATGTGATATGTACTTATTTAAATCCAATCAGCTCAAGTGAAAGCGATGAACCTCAATTGATTAGATAGCGTTGTTTAATTATAAATTGTTTTCAGTCTTCATGATGGAAGCTAGGCTCTGTATCCATCTCTTATACCTATTCTAAATATTACATAGAAGTTTGGATATTCTCCCTTCAAGAAATATGGCTGTTATATTTCATCGCATGTATATAAAACTTAATACAAATAAACAACATTCATATTGAAAGGATTAAGCCAAAAATTAAACTATAAACTATATAATTAGCCGGTTATGTTCAAACATGGTTGTCATGTTTGTCTATGTACTATTAACCTATCATGTATACTGGTTTTTCATGAAGAACAAATAGGTAATTGTGTCTGAACTTAAAAATAATAAAATAAAATGAAAAGAACTGTATGTGGATCTAGAGTATTTAATCAGTCGACTGCAATAATCTACTGTTCACACCTGTTTTGTTTTATTAATAATACTAGTTAGTTTAGGAATGTGCGTTGCACACATTGAGCTGTGATTAAAATTTTTATCATGTAAAATACGGAAATCATAAGCTAAAAGAATCTACTTAAAAATTGAAATAGAATATATTAAGAGTAATTTGAGGAAAAAAAGTTATGTTTTAATTAAAGAAATACATGAAACATTATAAATTATAAGGTAACAAAATGAAAAAGTAAAAAGTTGAAATTTAGACTACCATGGAATAAAAAATAACCACACAAAGCAAAATAAAAAAATAAAAGAGTTCGAAGCTTAAAAGGAAAAGGAGAAAAAAAAAAGAGTAATCTAAAATCATTGTTTCGCGTTTTAGCTTACCATGTTATGAATAGTGGCCACATATATACTCTTTTATATATTTAGTGTAGGATTTATATAATATATATATAGTACTAAGTTAAGATGAGATGTATCTGTGTGTGTGTGTGTGTATAAACTTTCAAAGCAGTGCAAAATGAGTCATCACCTGTTGGCCCATAGTCAGGGCACATTGTATGGGATACGCGGAGAAAAAAATAAAAAAAGTAACTACATTTTTTGGAAGCTTCATCTCGTACCTTTTGTCGGGACAAAACAATATTTTACTTCTTTTGGATTGGAAAGGATTTGTCGAATTGAAAAGAGATAAAACTTGTATAAGTACAAGTGCTTATCACACGAGCCAGGCATTAGAAAACTCAAAGAAGAAACTACGCAAGTGCGCGTGCCAACTCTATTTTGGACATTCCTATAAATACCCTTTTATATTACAGATACGTCATACGAGCTAGGCATTAGAGAACTCAAGTATCTCCTTACCTTCTCCAATGGAAGGAGGGGGCGATAGGTAAAGCTTACTGAAATTTATATATATATATATATATATATATATGTATATAAATTAGTGATAATTAATGAAATTAGATTCTTATTATGTGATGTTATTAAATTTTTATATTTATAAGTGATTACCGATAAAATGTAATAATTAAAAACTCATTCATATATATAGTGTGGTTGTTTTATTAATAATTTATTTATTTTCTTTGCAGATCAATTACAAGATTGGAGAACCGATTTGACTTCATGACAGTCGTCCATGCTGCTGTTTTCTTTCTCATCTCAACGTTGCTAGGTGTCCATGACATGATGTACAAGTCAAACCCTGCATCATCTGCATTCAAAACACACGATGAAACCATGGTGATCTTGATGATTGCTCTCGTCATCTACGTCGTCGCCGGAATAGCCACCGCCATCAATTCACACCGCTGCGAGAGTACGGTGCTGTATACGAAGGCCGCTCTCTTGTCCGGAACTCTTGCATCCATTTTGCTGCTACAGATCCTGAACCCACTTTTGGGGTGGCTAGCATTCGGGCTGTGGATACCCTACGCTATCTATGTCGCATTCAAAGTGCTACATACTCTGCTTCGTCAACTGCAACAAGGCCCTCCGTTTCTTGAGGTGGTAAATGATTTCTGGATTCAGATACGTCAATTTCTTGCCAATATTCAAGGCCAAGAGACAGAGCAACAAAATCCCGCACGGCCTGATGTTTAATCACACAAGGACCTTGGAAGCCGCAAGCTAAGCTCAAATTAAACTAAAATCCTTACTTTTAATATGTTAATTATATAGGCATATATGTAATATATATGTGTGTGTCTATTTTAAGTCTACGTCAACCTCAATATGAATCTGTTCATTAGTTATGCATTTTAGTACGTCATCAATAAATCTATCACTATTCTAACTTTTAGGTTGTCTTTCTATGCAAATGTTTATCCAACCACTACCTTTGTATTATCTACCTCTTTTTATTATTATTATTATTTTTAAAGTTGAATGTAAGTGACTTAATTATCAAATAAAAACAATAATGATTACATACTTATTCCTTAGAGGTAATAGTTATTAAAATGATGAGGAATTCGAGTAGTGGATTCTGATTTTATTCTAACTCTCTAACACCGATTAATGAGTTCTTACTCTAAATTTTCCCATTATTTATTAGGGACTTTTTCTGGTATATCCTTCTTTTTGGGACTAGCGGTATTCCTCGTAGAAATGAGTTTGACTTTATTGTTATTGGCTCTAATAATGAGGATTTATTTTGTTACCATGGACGTGAATGCTTACCCTCATGATATGAAGTTGCTCATATAGCGTTCAGACGCTCTCTTTTGTTTTTAAATAAGCCACCATTTTCTCCGGTAATTGTGAGTTTCACTAGCACATGACTCGTCTCCACCGTTCAATAGCCTGGATCTCTCGTCTTCGGGAGAAAATGGTGGCATTTTCGATTCATAAACAAAACAAAAGGAAAGAAAAAAAAAAAAAAAATCAATGACGCAATCTTTCTTCTTCCTTGTCGCATTTCCAGCAAACTCGTCTGGCGATACGGTGTCGTTTTGAGCATCACCGGCGTTTGATCGAGTTTCTTTCTCCAGAATTGTCTTCTTCTTCTTCTCTCTTTGCCTTTCTTGTCTTTTTTATTTTTATTTTTTATTTTACTTTTTATTGCTTTGTGTATGGGAAATCCTCCAAACAAATCACAAGGACAAAAAGAACAGAAGAGAGAGAGCCCCAAAAAAAAGGGGTATTGTTTTAAGACTATACACACAAAAGAGAATTACTGTCAGAATGTTGCACGACATAAAAAATAATAATAACTAAAAGACCTGCAAGATTTTAACATTGAAATTCCTTTCTCAAAAATGTTCATGTGGTGTTTCATCTATATCATAAGGTTTGTGATAAGAAAAAGGTTTTCACTTTAATATGTTTTGTAGAATAAAAATGAACTTAAAAAAATAACGAATTTGGAACCGCTTACAAAATGAGAAGGTAGGATAAATAATTGGAATCAAAAGTATAAAATTTAGAATCTTAATTAAGTAATCTATTGTATACTCATATATATATATATATATAATCTACTGTACTATACATGTTTTTTTTTAATTAAGTGAAACTAGTCGTCAGCAAAGACATGTGGCCTAATTTACAATTGTATGTGGATCTGAAATGATGAGTCTCTAGTACTCAACACCTTTTTTTTCTTTTAATCATATATGACCAAAGACTCTAATGAATATCTCGGCCGCTTTCCTGCAAGAAAGAGTCATCTGCTGCGTTATCGGAATCATCCTCAATTGAATATTATTACACAAACTCCTGGTGAAAGCAACTTTACACGTTTACCAGCAGAAAGGGGGAAAAAAAAAATAGTAAACCTTACACTTCCATGCATTCACAGGAAAAAGTTATGTCACTCTTCAATATTCCATAGATGGAATCATACATACCCACTAATTTAATTCTCTCTCTCTTTCTCTCTCTCTCCCGTTTTTTTGTTTTTTGTTTGTTTTAGGGGATACCCGCCAACTCATTTCAATTGTATAATATATAATAACAAAGGCAGAAGGTGACTCAAAAATGCTGTACGCGCTTAATAATAGAACTCCTCCATTAAAAACACAAAACACAGACGGACAAAACGAGAAGTAAAAGAAAAAGGAAAAAACTTGGCTTTGTACTCTCTTGCGTGCAAATAATTAATATAAATACCCCAAGTACACATATTACTAAGTAACAACTAACATCCATGCAATAGTTCTTTTTTTTTGTTTAATGATTTTTGTGCTCATAACAGACATTGGATATACACATGGTCGAATTTTCAATGTTTACATTTTCATCATGGTTCAAATATAGAAATTTGATGATGTAGTATGATAAAAATTTAATTTCATTAGTTGTCATAAATGTTGATGTAAATTACTTAATTTATTATAATCGTCAGATCAATATCTTATGGTTAAAATAAAGATACTCTTCAATGGGTGTTTATACCTGTTTTTTCACAAGACACACAAGCTTAGTTCACATCCTGCAATATGGCTTAAGGTACGGTATGTGAACCCAAGCTATGCTTCGGAGATCTTCAAGAGGTCCATGATTTGGAAGGCTAAAGACCATGAGCAGGTCTATATTATTCCGTCCAATTAGATTCATTACCCACTTGAGAGGTCTCAAGTCTACGAAGAATTAGAATAATATAGGTTATGGAGGAAATTATACCAAAATCCGACCCAATTCCTTTAGCCCAACCTTTAAGAATATTATGTGAGCTTAATCAGCTCAAGAAACACCAAGGAAATATTCTAGGAATATATCTTGTCTTTTGGTTTTGAAAATAGTTTTCTATATGCAGAAGTGTGTATCTAACAGATCATATATAATAAAAATTTTAATAAAGCTCTTGAGATACTTTATAGAATACATTAGTTTATGCACAAATAAATTAATTTATGAATAAATTTACCTAGTAAATGATTAGGTCGATAGCTCAGAGTTCAGCTAGTTCACGAGTGGTTGGGTTATCTTTCTCTTCATTCGTTTTCCGAGCCATATCGGACCGTTCGTTAGTCTAATGTCTGCGCTAGTTGTCCTACAATCGTTAAATATCATGTGAGATGAAATTTTAACTTCACATCGTATCTAATTCAAGAAGACATTCAATCATTCTCATAAGGTCAAGCCAGCGTAAGTACTCTAATAACACCCGATTAAATTGATTGAGATTAATTAATATAATCCGGTGATTATTGTTAATTAACCCGAGATTAGTAAAAGATTTTCAGTTAAAAATTGTCATGTAAAGGATTTTTTTCTCTTTAAAAAAAAAATTGCTTTAAAATTGACATTGATGTTCCCCGAACAGATTTGAAGTGTCACTAGCTAATTTTTTCAGAACAAAAAAGATGAGTCATTTCATATTTTAGTTAGATTGGACCTTGAATCCTAGATAGTAAGCTTGTACAGAGAGTCCAAGCCCATTTTTCCATTCTTGCTTCTTCCTTTTCCTTTTTCTTTTTCTTTCTTTTTCTTTCCTTCCTCAAGACATTTTCTCTATCATTCTCGTGGAGCTCTCTTCTACCCGAACTCTCTCTCTCTTGTTTTCCAAATTTTTTCTTCAATTTCAAAATTCCATATCTCACTTGTTCTTGATCGGAATTGAGTGATTTTCATTTCTATGAATTCACAACGGAGAGGAGAATGATATGACATCCAAATTGCATGTAAAAAATCCATCATCCCCAATAGCTCACCCGAGCTCTGCCGCTGCCCACGCCGTGAGCCGCCGTTTCCGGTGGTAGAAGTGGACACTACATGATTCAAAATGTTGAGGACAACGTCGGGATGCTAAGCCCTCAAGAAATTTTAAGGAAAGAGCTTCTATGTTTGAGGTAGGGGTTTCTTCTTCGTCTTAAATTTTTGGATTTAAAATTTAGTGATTTCTTGTTTAGCTTCGTTTAGTTAGTTATTGATCAAAGGAAATTGTTGAGTACCTCTTGAAGTTATGAATTCTTTTCTGATTTGGTAAAATTCTAAATTTTGGGGATTGAGTTTCAAGAATTAAGTTTTATTGATGAAAAGGGACTTTGAACTTGGTTTATGGAGAAGTATGTTGAATTACATGATGATTTGAGTTTACAACTCTTGATTTGGTATACTGGATATGTATAAAATTACTTTCCATGAGTTATTGGTGAAGGTGATTCAAAATGTAGGTTTTGGGCAAAGTTTCTTGCTGAAGCAGCAAGTTGTTCTAGCTTGTGGAACAGCGGGCGACCGGTATACACTCCACCGGCTGACTAGTGGAGTTGCACTTTGCTGCTAGCGGTTGACCAGTGGCAACTAAACCCACCCAAAAATGTTTGAAAATCAGTTTTAAGCCAGAATTTTCTATACTTTTCCGGTTATAACCATGTTTAAGAATGAGAATTTATTTCTCATCCTTTTAAAAGTGTTTCAAGGAATTCTACTTTTTGGTGAAGAATTCGATTTCTTTGATAAGAGAATTTAAAAAGATTTTTGAAAAATCTATGAATAAATATACGTGGAGTAATCATTCATATATGAAAAACCTTCCAGAAAACTTGATATTCGCGAATCATAGTTTACGAAAGTGAAATTTAGAAAAGAAAATATGTCTCAAATTAGAAATAAATTCGAGCATGGTGTATAAACATGTAGAGCTCATGGCACTGTTTTGATAAGCAATTCGCTCTTGAACACTGACCTGATGAGCAATTAGATACTTAGTGTGTTTGATTGCCTGAAGAGTAGGATATGGAGATCGTATCTTTGAGGACATGACTCAGAACCCGCACAGGGTGTATATTGGGTTAGCACAGATGTTAGACTTTATGTCCGGTACTATTAGAGAGCATTCTAGTTACCGTTGTTTGACTTCTAGTCTTCTCCTATGAACTTTAAGTTCTAGGATGCTTTAGAATTTAAATGGAATTACAAATACTTGGTACTTGTTGATTACCTAAAAAATTAGATTCCTTGTACTGTTGGAAATGAATTTGAGAAAGTTTTAGTATTTTAAAAAGGGTTTTAAAATACTTAGTTATCCGTTTTATTCAAAAGATGTCTATACCTGCTGAGATTTTCAGTTGAGTTTACTCCTAGCAAGTGTCAAGATTTGGGATTGAGGATTTTAAATATTTAAACTATTGTTTCTAAAATTGTTTTTCATTGTAATCTACTCTTATCCTCCTACTAGGCATTAGGCCCACCCCTGTTTTAAATTTTTTCCCCCTTTAGAGTTAGTAGCTTGACTAGCAACATGGCAAGCTCATGCGAGCAAATTGAAAGCTTGAGATACGAGGTGGCTTATTTTAATTAGAAAATTACAATTTTTTTTAATTATAAAGTTGTAATGTATATTTGTATATGATCTGTATGGGTCGACATTTCCCTGAGATGTGTAAAGTTTAAAGTTGTGGACTGTTTTGATATTATTTGTAAAAGAAAGTCTCTGGAGTAAAATATCTTGATATTTATGTATTTGTTTTTATGATTTTTGCTAAACAATCCAGTTTAATTAAGTTAATTCTCTTTAATTAAATTCTAATAATTACAGTCCTATCTTTGGGGTCGTGACATACTCGCTCTCATACTAAGAGTCCTGCCATTTTGGAAAGTTGCTCAATGGTGCTAAGTGAAGATAACCATGCTAACTTTAAAATCACGATATCACTAATTGAGGTAGAACTTTTGGGAGAAGAACTAACTGCAAAATATTGACCTTTAGAATTTCTAAAAACAGTCAACCATAATCCTTGCACATAACATAAAATAGAAAACAACATAATATTGAGTCTAAACAAAACAGCCTCAATAGGGAATAATTAAACAAAATGTTGTAACCGTTCCATATTCGGACTCAAAAACATTCACTAAGTTTAGAAAGTTAGGAACAAACTAAACATCAGGACCCCAAAAGTTCTCAAAACGAAATAAATCAGGCTCAATCTCGTCCCACATATTATAAGGCTTTTCTAATTGGAACCTTCCTCATCCATTGACGGTTCAGATTCCTCAGAGGAGTTGCTTGGAGAACGTGACGACCCTTAACTTTTGGTCATCATTTCTACACTCACACTTAGCATTTCTTATCTTCTACTACTTTGTAATTATAACCTCTTAAAAATTCAGGCTAATTTTTATTTCTTTCAATAGTAAAATTGATTCTAATAATCTTTAGCAGAATAAAATATCGTTAATAATTTTTATAAAACTCAAATATCAGAAATTACTATCTTGAAAACATTTTCAACTTTTCTTTTAAAACCTTAAACTTGTACCCCTTACTCATAGTCATGCATTTAACCTATCATTCGTATAACATTAACATTCATATGCCTTAATGCAATAGCATTTTTACTATGCATGCCATAATGCTATAACATTTTAGATACATTAAACATACCTTGTGACTTGAGGTTGCTATGCATAGCCTCATTGTCTTGTATATCTTACTTTCATTATATAACTCATCTACATTCGTAAAATAATATTTACTTTATGCACATAAGACTTAGCAACATTTTCAAAACACGTGATGTATCTACTACCTACTTGCCCACATGCCATTGCTTCATCTTTTTCCACACGCCTAACAAATAGCTTTAGGGAGCCGATGTCTTACCCATGCTTCCTACAACTTGAACAAACCTAATGAGCTTCATAAAGAATTTGTTTCTTAAGATTTTCATCTTCTAGAACACAAATTCTTCCTCGAAATGTGACAATTCCCTTATCATAGACTTTGAATTTCGTCTTTTTTCTTTCCTCGATTTCTTTCCAATATTTGTCAAGAGTGGGATCTTAACTTGAGCTTCTGCCATCTTGTTAAAAATAGATTGTCGTACTTTTAAAGCAACTAATTTGCCCATAACTAGCTCTAATCCCAACAAACAAATATCCTTCCGTAAAGGTGGCTCAAATCTGTCAAGCGACAGATTGCTTAATTCTGTCGTTTTGCCACTTAAAGCGTCAGCTACCCTATTGGCTTCTTCATGGTGGTAAAGGATTTCACAGTCATAGTCCTTTACTAATTCCAACCATCTGTGTTGCCTCATATTAAGTTCTTTCTGAGTGAAGAAATACTTTAGGCTTTGATGATTAGTAAAAATCTAACATTGAGCACCGTCATGGGCAGAATTTTGTCAATCTGGATGCAGAACGGGTACTTGTAAGTAAATTTTAAATTTATTTCTTTTTTCATATTTAACATAACATATTATACTATTTTTATTCATTTTTATTTCATTCACCTTTGCATGCTCAGCTGTAGGGGGAAAGAACCACGAAGAAGACACAGTGTGCTGGTGAAGGTTCATCCACGACGTTCAAGTGCTTCCACCTGATCACTGCTTCACAATCGGAAAGGTAATCTTCGGTTAATTTGCCCCAGCATGTCCAAATTGGCTGAACAATCTCTACGTTGAGCAATGCAACATGTTCGACAACCAGCAGATCGTGATGGAAGTCATGCGCTCGATGAAACCCAAAATCAACTTCTTGCCAGTTAACCATCCCCAACTGTTGGTTCCTCTGCCGCCTGAGCAAAACAGAGAAGAAGAGGATGAGGACAACGATGCTGCTAATTTAAGAGATTGAAATATATGTTTTTGTTTTTCTTATTATCAATACTTTTTAGTATTTCTTGATTAATTTACTTTTTAAGACTTATTTTATTATTGTGTTGACTATTTTATATCAATCTTTTATTAATAAATATCAATTTTATTGTTAAATTTTCTTCTAATTTATATATTTAATAATTATTATTATTAGGAAAGTATGGTAAAAAAAAAAAAAAAAAAAAACAATTTTTGTGACAACTAATCTAAAATGTCGTCGCAAATAGTCCACATTACTAGTGACTACACTTTGAAGTCTATGGCCGCAAAATGTTTTAAAAGCTTTGTGATGACATCTGCCGTCGCAAATAAGTTAAAGACACGCCATCATCAACGACATGTTCAACGAAACATTCGTGATGACCTATTCGCGACGACAATCATTAGCGACGACATCTCAAAACTATGTTGTCGTAAATATTTTTTTGCGTCTAGTTTTTTGTGGCGACTAATCATGTCGTCACAAGTATAATATTTTCGACGACAATATAGTTATTTGTGACGACATTCTGTCCTCGCAAACAAGCTTTTTTTGTTGTAGTGACTTGTATATTTCTTCTTTAAAACATGTATATTTCCTCTTCAAAACGTGTATATTTCTAGTTAAAATATGTACATTTCCTTTTATGGTAAAATATACAATATATTCATATTTTAAGAGAAAATGTACACGTTTTAAAGAGAAAATATACATGTTTTAAAGAAGAAATATACAAGTGTCGCTCTAATCCAATACCGAACTGGAGACTTGGCCTATCACTACAAGAAAAAGTCATTTTTGAGACGACAAAAAGTCGTCGCAAAAACCCACATGTCGTCGCAAATAACAGCATTTGCGACGACACTTCGTCGCAAATGTGTCGCCGTAAAAAAGTAGTCGCAAATAATTTATTTGCGACGAAATAGTGTCGTCACAAATACATTTGTGACGACATTTATATTTTGCGACGACCGTCTCGCAAAAAATTCGTTGGTTAATTTGCCGTGTTTTAAAATTATTTGCGACGATTTTTTTCAAAACGTCGTCGCAAATAATTCAAATTTTTTTGCGACGACATTTATAATGATGTCGTCGCAAAACAGAAATAATTTTTTTCCCAATTTTTTTTAAAAAATGGCAATTAAATAATTTTAATTAAACATTATTATGTAACATACTAAATATAATTTATTAAGATACATTAAAAGTAAAATATAAATTAATATTAAAAATAATAAATCTAAATAAATTTATAAAATATGTTATGAATACTACATAAAGTGCATATATAATGTTCAACAAAATATAAAAGTCTAACTAAAGTGAAAAATCATACAAAACTATTCCTCTAAGTTTGCAGCATCGCCAACAGCGTAATCATCAAGACTGTCATCATCTGAAGGAGGCAGAGGAGCGTCTAGATTAACTGGTTCTGGACGAGAAATCGTAGGTAATTGGATGTTAGGCTGCAATCTAGACCAGAACTCTAACATCTTTACCTGATTGTCATAAATCCTCATCTGTTCCTGATACGATTTCTTTAAATAACGATCCATACGCGCAGCCTCAGGTTGAGCTGATGATGTTGCATCCGAGAATGAACCAGCGGATGAAGGAGAAGCCCCAGAGTAATGCTTTTGGGAGAGCATCGGACCCACTCCTTTCTTATGTCCTCTACGCGTGCCAAGAACTTGCTCCAAAATCCTATGCTCATCAAGGGGAGATCTAGTCGCGCTTGCAGTAGTCTGTGTTCTATGTCTCTCCTCCTCCAGAGTGTTCTACATAATAAGACATTATAAGTATTTTTACGTGATATAAAACCACTATTTTAATATAAAAAATTTAACAAGAAAAGTAAAAATGCTTACAAAAGTCTGCTCCGCATCGGTATTAACCCAAGAGTCCCCGCGACGATGCATGTCCGCCCAATTGTCTATAGCAGACATCGGCTCTTGGGTCTCTGTACTGGCCTGTGAAATAAATTACACATATTTATAATCTTAAACTCTAACTAAATTTCGGCAGCATAACGACTTATTTTTCATATAATCCAATAATTAAAACCTGTAAAAAAACAACTTTAAAAGATTTCGGCACACCATAATTGCAAGATGTGCCACCCAGAACAAGAATCATAAACATATAAATACGATAATGATCAAAAGATAAATGTACTAACCTTCTTACTGCGATGCTGCGAGTATGATAAGCGACCATGTACGCTTGGATACCTTAGGTTGCTGCGATTACTTCTATTTAAATAGTGTTGATGAACTTATTAAAATTCTGGTTTCCTAAATTTTGCCTAACTAAATTTCGGCAGCATAACGACTTATTTTTCACATAATTCAAAAATCAAAACCTACAGAAAAACAGCTTTAAAAAATTTCGGCACATCATAGCTGCAAGATGTGCCACCCAGAACAAGAATCATAAACCTATATTAAATTTTAACATAATCATGAATTCATACAACTACCACAATTTTAAGCTAAATAAATATAAAAAACTTACAAAGTTCAAACCCACTAAACGGGGGCTGAAAAAAGAAGGATTACGTCGGAGGAACCGTGCAAACAAGGACGAGAGAGAAAACTCAAACGCCTACATAAGTACATCAAATTAAAACATCAAACATAATTTTCAAGCATCAATATTAATATTTTATTAACATCTAGAGAAACATATAAACACAATAATAAGTATAATGCCTAAAAAAATATTTTAAGTTCTAAGTATAATCTAAGTCATGAATATAATATAGTCATCTAATTCTAAATTCTACTCATTTAGTTTCAAGTATAATGTTTAAGAAATAATTTTATATTAATGCTTAAAAAAAAAAAACTTTTGTGTATATATATACACACTTGGGGGCGGCGGAACGGCCGGGGGGTGGCGAGACCGGGGCGGCGGGAGCAGGGCGCCGGAATCACGGCGGCGGGAGGGAGCCGGCGGTAGTGCGGCGGCGTGGCGGCAGCAGCGGCGACGGGTTGTGATGGGAAAGGGAAAGAAGAGAGAGAGGGAAGGGAAGAGAGAGAACACGGAAGAGTGACAAGGGGAAAGAGGGAAGGGGAGGGTCGGCCGGTGGCAGGGGGAGGCGGCGGCGGCGGCGGAAGGAAAGGTGAAGAAGAGAGAGAGAAAGAAGGGAAGAGAGAGAGAAAGAAGGGAAGAGAGAGAGGGAGAAGGGAAGAGAGAGGGAAGAAAGAGAAGAATGGCCGGGAGCGACGGTGGCGGCGACGGCGACGGGAAGAGGAGGCGGCGAGGGATAGGAGAGAGAGAGATTTCAGTTTTTTTGTTGCAGAGAGATCGGGAGAAATGGAGAAGAAGGAGGGGCGGATATAATTAGGTCACTTATTTGCGACGACAAAGTCGTCGCAAATACAATTAAAATGTCGTCGCAAATGAGAACTATTTGCGACGACATTGTCGTCGCAAAAAACTTGATCGTCGTCGCAAATAATTATTTTTCCCGCCCATTCCCCCTCGTCTAATAGAGTATTTGCGACGACAACAAAAAAATGTCGTCGCAAATAATTTTCCATTATTTGCGACGACGTGTTGTCGCAAATAACTAGGATTGTCGTCGCTAAAACGTTTGATAATTCGCGTGAAAAATCCGCGCCATGGAAATTTGCGCGGCAATATTATTTGCGATGACAAAAAAATTATTAGCGACGACGTTGCAATTTTTTTCAACGGGAGTTATTTGCGACGACATTTGTCGTCGCAAAAAATGTCGTCGCAAATGTGTATTTTTGTTGTAGTGTATATATATATATATATATATATATATATATATATATATATTGGGAACGGTAAGGGTGTGGTAGCAGCCGCATAGAATGCTTTCCTTTTGATATATACACAGTTTTATCTCTTTTGTCTTTATTTTTGGTATTTGGTTATAGAATTATTTAATTTCTTTGACCGTTAGAGTTTTCATTTTTGAGTTGAGAAATTTTAGGTGTACTAATCTAGGTGTTGAGAGATATTTGATAAATTTTTATAATCTTCTTTGATTTTAGTGAAATTTCTAAATTGTTTTTATCTATAAGCATGGTTAAAACCGAGCCACGTTAAATCTTCACGTCTCTTAGATTTCTCTGTTTTTTTTTATATTTTATCCTACAATCTGTTGAATTTGGCATTTAGCACAATAAAAACAAAGCCAAACACAAAGCAGTATGCTTATATATATAGATCTCTTGATTTTCACTACTATATATGTAATACATATCACTTCGTTTGATTACTGCATGAGAGGTTGAAATTTTGCTTATTTTGCCTTTCAAAAAGTTTATACATATGCATGATGCATCTGACTGAAAGTTAGATTTTGAACTATTTTTATGCATCTGACTGAAAGACGGTAGATAATTATACCTTAATATTTTAATGTAACTAGCTTTTTTTAATTATGACAAACGGGAAAACGATAAGCCTAGCTAGTCAGTTTCCACGATATTTCTAGCAAAATTAAAGTCAACTTCCAAGATATTTCTAGAAGTCAACACCGTTGGGGCAACCCTTCTCTCTCCTCTTCTCACACGCATGCCTAAAATGGAATCCATCCCTTGGGGAACAAATCTAATTAAGAAAAAGTTACTTTGGCTATCCTCCCTCCAAATAAATATATTTCAATTTTTTCAAAAAGTAATCCAAGATTATTCTTGCCCAACACCAGACAATCCCCCCTCCCTTCTTTGAATACAAAAAAGTCATTCTTTTAATACAAAAAGGTTTTAGCACCTTGTGTTTTTCATAACATTAAAATGGTTTCTTTTGAGACATGAAATAGCTTTTCTCTCATCTTGTCTCATTTTTTAAATGTTCTAAAATTAGAAACAAAATATATATCGAAAAGATAGTAAATAATATCCTTCTATACAAATATTAGTAGATGAATGTCTCAGAATTTTTTTCCCACCTTTAGACCAATTAAATAAAAAGGAAAAATGAGTATACAGGACATTTCATACGTAAGACTGGGTCTTGAATGATTTTTCGACTAGGTCACCTAACCCATTTCAGATAAATTAGTGGAAGAAAAAAATGGAGAATTTATCATTGAGAGTGCATGAGTCTGGACTTTTACTTTTTGCTCTTGATAAATACCATTTTGTTAGTGTAATTATTTGACTAAAAATGTTATGAATCAAGAGTAAAGGATAAAAATTTTGATCCATGTATTTTCAAGGAGTATTTGTCAAGATTACCCATAGTGAAAATTTATTAGTGGATCTATCCAAGGTGAATCCCATTTTTTTTTTAATAATCAAATTGTAATATATATATATATATATATATATATAAGCAAAAACAAAAGTTTTCTAACGCGGTACATAAAAAAAAATAATAATAATAAAAAAGACAGAAATAAAAAACATTTGACAATGATTTGCTTTATAGTTTATTGATTGTCATTCCTCTCATCTCAGCCATCAAGAAACCAGAGCCTTTTTTGTTTAATATCTTCTCATTTATCATCCAAGTACCGTTGACCTTGCAAAGGTTGCCTGGAGGTATTTGTGGTGTCTCCTGCTTTCTCATTTTCATTTTCTGCTCCTTTGAGTTGTAGATGCTTTTACTAAGTTATTGTTGACCTTCTCGGTTTGATGGAATATACCTTCGAAATTGGAAATTTTAAAAAATAAAAATAATCTCTTTACGTGTTTATTTTTGTCATGTTTTTGGAGACATGCCATTGTTGATCTTTTGATTTGATCTAATTGGGTAATTCTTTCATATATATTGTGAAGATTGAGTAACAAAACATTTTTTGCTTCTTCATTGTTCTTTTCAGCTAGCCTGTTGGTGATAGATTATGGAGATTCATAGATTCATAGCTTTTGGTTCTTCATTTATCTCATTCCCTTTCTAGTATTTTCTAAATTTAGAAATAGCAATATTATGAAGGTAATCATAAATAATCCTTGTAGACAATTAAACAATCATTGATTACATAATAATTCATTAGGAATTCATTTCTTTTGACAAAAAATCAATATTAAAAGGAATGTAAAGATTGACATTCTCTTTTCTCATTGCCTATATGCTCCACTGCTGATTTTATAAGTAACAACATTATAATTAGATAGGAAAGGGAATCATTCATCTCTTTCATTTTCCTTTTGACGCAAAGTAATATGTCCTAAATCTCAATTTGGGAATTATTGATCATGGTAGCTTTGGTGAATTTTTATGAATGGCTCCAAGCAATTTTGTTCTATTGGGGATAGTTTGCTGAACTATTAATGGAAGGAATAACGTACTGTTAGTACAACTACTGATTACTGTGATTATTTTTTCTATACGTAGAATCATACACATAACAATCCTAACAAGTATCCTCATTTTTCGAAATATTATTCAGATAACTAAAATTCTGATTACTATAAAAAAAGGATTGTCAACTTAGGTTCATATTTCTCTCCTGCCTTGGCTGTCTCGACACCTGGGTTTATTACAATTAGCGGTTCTGTTAGTTTAGCAATCCATCATCTCAAAAATTTAAGTTTAAGCTGCTAAGAGGCGGGCAGAAATAGTTTTATATTCTACCTGGTTCTTCTAGCCTCATATGTTTTGGACATCACTTCAAATGACTTTCGGAGGTTTTATGATCCATGTAGCAGCTGTGAGGTACCTCTCCCAAGTTGGACCATTTGAGTGGTGATATTAATTCCTGTGTGGCGACACGCTTTAGTTATACATCAGTGAAAGCTGCAAAACAAAGAAGCTCGCATAATGGCCATGTCGGTATTCGAGTTTAATTTGTTAAGAAAAATTTTCTTTAATTATTATTATTATTATTATGATGTATCTTATTTAACTTCCAATACTCTTGTATTGATCATTTTGTAATTCTGTAGAGACCGGATATTCAACGCAAGAGCCGATGTGGTGAAGGCATTGCACGACGGCGTTTTCTTCCTCATTGGCGCTTCAGTTGCGATCCTTCCGCTGAAGCAACAGTCCCCATTCGAGACACACTACTGGACCATGGTGGCCTTTCTGATTGTTGTTTGTATCTATGTCGTGACCGGACTAGCAAGCATCAAGTTCAGTGGTTTCGCCGAAGAGGTGACCACAAATGTGAGCCTGTTATCAGGGTTGCTTGCTTCCCTATTGTTGTTTCTCATCATGGTCCCGGCTTTGGGGTGGGCATGTTTGGTTTCATGGACGCTTTACGTTGTCACAGTCACATATAAAATGCTATCTAGTGGACATCCTCAACAACAACAAGACAATCAATGTCATGATCATGAGAATCATGTCCCAGTTCAGGTAAATATGCTTATTCACAAACTAATTAGTACCCGAGATATCCGAGGAACCGCGAGAGAAAAAAAAAAAAAAGCGGCGCTCCTCATGAGGATCCCTGGTCGCTCGCTATGCATTACGGGGAGGGTGTGATTATTTTAGCCTTTTAACTCGTGTATTTTTGGTTACCCTAATTTTTGGCGAGGTACTGGTTTTGGGGTTAGGGTTAGAGAAAGAAATAGATAGTGCGATAGGCGTGATGTGTGTGATAGGCGTGATATATATACACTGACGGTGAATCAGTGTATATATATATACCTTCTTATATTCTTATTTATTTCTCGATAGTAAAGAAGTAGGGCACTTAGTCGGTGACAGTGTGGCAGAGAGGAAATTGTCTCTTCTCTTTGTTTTAATTATGTCTTCTTCCTATAATTCTCTGTTGCGGTTAACGATTTATAATTCAATCTTTTTAGAAACAACCCGAAAAAAAAAAAGCACACACACAAGGCATTGTGGTAAGAGAATTGTGCATTGTTTCTTCCATTGTTTATAATTCGATTTATAATCCATTGTTTCTTCCAATTCAATCCAAATAGAATTGTGCTAAGAGAAGAAAGCCTGCAACACAATGGATTAGTGTTTATAATTTCCATCTGGATATGAAGCAAAGATATCATTACGATGTTAAAGGATCGAGGCTGTCCCCAAAGATTGCGGAGGGAAAAGAAGACGGGTTATTTGTCAGCAGTGTTGCTTCTTGTTCCAATCTTTGGGCTTTGATCATGGATGAGGGCACCGGTTTCTGGGATCAAGTTTATGATCTCTCTCCATTTTTTCTTCATGATGAATGGATCAAGAAACAACGGGAGAAGGATTTTTATATAACCGCGATAGCTGGAGCCGACGATGGAAGTTCATTAGTTGTAATGTCGAAAGGGACTCAGTTTCTTAACCAGAGATATAAAGTGAATGATTCATTTCCATTTCGCTGGATTAAGGAAAAACGGGAAAAGGGATATTATGTTACAGCCATGGCCACTTCGGGCCGTAGGTGGGCAATTGTTGTGTCAAAAGGCGCCGGATATTCGGAACAGTTTGTGGAAGTGGATTCTAAGTATCCGAGTGAGCGTATTCGTGGAAGGTGGGAAAGTGACTGTTTCATCACTGCTGCGGCGGCGACGGTGGACCAGGCTGCTTTTGTTCTTAGTGTGCCAAGAACAAAACCAGATAGTTATAAACAAGTGGCATGGAGAAGTTCAAGTTTTCCTAGTAAATGCATCCACGAGAAATGGGAGAAGAATCTTTATGTTACCACCATTTGCTATGGTCGAACTATTTCCTGATCAGCTGCCAACGTTGTTCCTACGACTTTGTACATGTGATCTTAACCATTCTCAACGTATCTACATTGTCTTTGAGAATTATCACTTGTGCTTTTCCTTTTACTTTATTTTTTATTAAAAAAAAAAAAAAAAAAAAAAAAAAAACTTTATCACTAGGATTTGTCAGGATAATTATACTATTGTAAAGCAATTTATCTGTCATATTTTTCTATTTGCAGAATTGAATAAATTGCTGTTTTTCTTTCTTGTATATTTTTCTACTCGAATAAGCTAGGACCCTAGATTCTTTTGTATTAATTTAAAAGTTTTTCATAATCAAAAACATGCTGCCAATGGTACATAAAATTTTTAATACGCCCCTCGTGTTTGACTGAAATTACAGACACACCTACGCATGGCAAAAGAAAATAATATCAACACCATCCGACTTAATTTTTTTTTTAAAAAAATAGAGATACCCACTCTATTAGTTGATCGATACTTAATTTTCCTTTCGTCCCTAATATCCATAAATTATGTCAAATATTTAACACCTAGTAAATGGAACAACCGAAACTGGAATAAAATAATAGATTAGGCACCAACTGCAAGATATTTTAAAAGTTATTGACCAAAGTGTGATTTAAGGTAAATCGCAAGGACCAATGGTGAAAGTAACCCTAATTATAATGATAATGATAATTTGACCAAATTCATGTTTTCCATTTTCATTTCAAATTCAAGTATTATATACTGCATTCAAATCTGATGTCTAATTTTTGGCGTCCTAATTAGTGTCTAACCAAGCAAAATGTGACACGTCATTTAATAAATTTAAATATCAAAATAACAAAAAGATATTTCAATTTTTAAAATGATGTGGCAAAATAAGATTGATTAGACATCATTTTAGACACTGAAATTGGACAGGTAATTTGAATATCACTTTTAATAATTGTTTCAGAATCTGCTTAAATCATAATTAAGCATGTTTCCTGATTTGTATTTTGGACTTTCTCGGAAAATTTTCATTTTTAACTCAAATTTTTATCTCCCTTTGCACTAGGGTATTGCAATGAATCCATATAAACACACATTATCTATACGCTTCTTTCTTAGCGTTTTTTTCCCATCTTTTTGACAGAACATTTTGTTCAACGTGAGAATGAGAAACAGAAGCAAGAAGAGATGAAGTGATATTTCTTGTTATGAATATCATTCGAGGCCGTGGGCAGATTTTGATAACAACGTTTTGCTAGATATTTTTCGTCGTCTGGCTCCCAAGGAATTATTTCATGTCGTTTCTCTAGTTTGTCGTTCATGGAGATCAGTGTGTTGGGATGTATTATTCTGGACAGATGGTCAGGAAACCCTTGATCTAACCAGTTTAATTCATATTATAAATAGGAAATTAAATAGAGAGTTACATTACTAAAAAAATTTAATTTCCTTTTTCCATAAATAGAGAGTTTTCCATAAAAAAGACAACACTATATTATTTCTGCCATCAATTTTGAATTTTTCATTTATGCCACTAAAAAGATAGTCTAGTAGACTATTTTTCATATCCTATAAGATATCTTTCATATTTGTGGGTCTCCTTTTTGAAGTATAATTTTTTTTCCTCCAAAAATATTGTTATAATGCCCTAACATAAAACTTATAATTATGATAATTAATGACAAGAAAACAATTTATTATAACAGGTAAAAAAAAAAAAAAACAAGAAATTCGTGAATTTCATTAAATTGGTCATCCATACTAACAAATGATTGGCAGCTTGGTGTCGACAGATTAAGAGTTTACGACTTGAATGTATATTCTTAAAATGAGGATGTAAGTTCCAAAGATTTTAAAGTTTCGGAATCCATGACACAAAAATGCCAAAATTTAAATGACAAACGAATTAGATATTAATTATTAGTTTTAAATTAGTGATAAATTCCACCTTTGACGTAAAAAAAGAAAAATAGAAAAGGAAAGAATAACACGTAAAAAAACATGTCAAAATTGTTTCGAGCATTCCCAGGATTGCACTGTGTGTTTTTCTTATATTTGTAAGCCTTAATACCGATAGGCTTTTTTCCACCGTTAGATTATGTTGTGAAGAATAAATGAATCAACCTGTTGAAATCGATGGCTCATGTATTATAGTGGCCCGGTTCTGCCGAAGAGAAAAAAAGAAAAGAAAAAAAAAAAGTCACAATTATCCTTTTTTATCTTTTGATATTTAAATTTCATATTTAAGCTATTACCAAATCTATTAATCCAAATCTAAGTCTGAACTAGATTTTATATAAAGTATTTGCTATTCTATATATAAACTCTAAACCATGTTTGACTAGAACAGATGCAATTCCTCCTTTTCCCCATAAAAACAAAAAAAAAAAAAAAAAAAAATAAAGTATTTGCTATTCTATATGTAAAACTCTAAACCATGTTTGACTAGAACGGATGCAATTCCACCCTTTCCCCATAAAAATAAAAAAAAAAAATATATAAAAATATAAAATAAACAGAGAAAAAAAATCCTTGTCACTAACCCACTGTTAATCGCTCCTTCAGTTCCAGCTTTTTGGTTTCTACCTCAGGTACGTTCGACTCTTTCCAAGCTTTTGAATTTTTACCTTTTTTTTCTGGTCCATGGTGATTGTATAACATGATGCATCTCGTTTATATTTGTGAATTATTGTGATTCTCTGTTAAATTTATTTGACTGTTGACTAATAGAAATCCTTTTGACTTGGAATATTTTATACAATGAAATTTCTGTTGATGAATGATGATTATTCATGGAAGAAAATTTTGCTATAAAATTGGCTATCTAGAGAGAATTTGTAAGATCCTTGTATATATTTGGTTTCAAGAGTATTCGATCAGAAGAAAAAAAAGTCAGGGACCGGAAGATTGCATTATTTATTCATTTATCGAGGTTTTATTGCAATTTTATCGACATGTTCTTCCGCAGAACAGTGCAAGGAATTCAACCAGAAGGGGGAAAAAATATCGTCCGAGGAATGGAAAACATAAGAAGACAGAAGAAGAAGAAAAATACGATGATTAACCTGCTGAAACGCTACAAACAACAAGAAAAAGAAGATAATGAGGATTACGAACATAACATTCCTTACATTTATGAACATATTTTGCTCCAAATATTTGCAAAAATTCCACAAGAAGATCTTCAGGAGCTAAGGTACACGTGCAAGTTTTGGAACAAGACAATTTCCAACAACAAATTCATGGCCCAGAATTTCCTCCAATCTAAATCCTCACTTCTGATACAATTCCGCAAAAAATTTGCAGTTACTTTCAAGTCAAAATTGTTGGAGTTAGATCATGAAGGGCTAGGATTTAAGCTAGACCACTTTGCCAATATGACTCGGATGGGGCAATTCAGGTCTACTTGTAATGGTTTGATTTTGATAAATAGCATATTCAGGATAAATAGATCAAGAGCAATATATAGATTTCTTGTAGTGAATATGGTCACCAAGTGCCAAATTACTATCCCAAACTGCCCATCTGGTTGTAGACACCGATTTTGTAGTTTGTCACTAGTGTTCACTCCTCATGATCAAAAGCAGTACAAAGTTGTGCACATTTCCTCGAATCGATTCGGGTTCGAGATTTTCACCTTAGGCTGTGCTGGAACCCAATGGAAGGTAATTCCCGGGCCATTTCAAGATGAGGCATATGACCGATCTTGGGATGATCCCGTGTCAATCGGGCAGTTCTTGCACTGGGATGTTGACTCTGACTTTTACATCTTATCAATGGATGTTTATAATGAAACGACGTGGAAGACTTACCTACCTCATTATTATGTGTCGTTTCGCATAGACAGAATGTCGTTGATCGAGATGGGGGGCCATCTTTGTTTCATGTAGAGTTACACCACCACTCAGTTTGATGTTTGGGTTCTGAAGGATGCTCGCGGTCAAAATTGGCAGAGGAGTTTTAGTATTTTTGCCGAGTCGATCAATTACTTGCTGCCACGCGGCGCGAGCCCGATCGGGGAGTGGAGAAATGCTTTACCAGATTTTCAAAACCTTGTTACCCTTTGCAGCTTGAGAAATGGTGAAGTCATAGTTTTCAGGAATTTGAATTCTCGTTGGTTGTACCTATACGACACCAAGATCAAGGAGTTGAGAAAATTAAGTGAGCTGTCGTCATACAAGGATTATGATGTATTGCCGTACAAGAGCAGCCTTATCTATTGGCAAAATGCTGAAGAGCTATTGTCTCGAGAAACTATCTAGCCAGCATTATTCATTACTACTTTATTGGCAGAGAGGTATATCAGCTGAAAGCCCCGTTCGTTTCACATATTGAATTATAGCTCAAACTTTTTTGCTATTTTTCTTACATAAGTTAGATGTGATATTTTTTAAGAGATTTTTACTGTAACAGAAAAAGTTAGATGTGACATTTTTTGAAAGTTTTTTACTGTAAAAACTTAAAATTAAAAACTTAAATCGATGAAATGAACGAGGCTTAATTGTCAACTCAAATTCTCAATCAAAACCGCGAAGCGAACAGGCTCGAGATTCTGAAAGTGCGTATTTGTATTCAAGTCTAAAGTTTGTGTTCTTGTGATTAATAAGTGGAACATGATCTTTTGAGCAAAAAAAATAAACAGCATATTGATCATATTGTTTTTTTTTTTTTTTTTCAGTTACTCTTTTACAGTCTTCTAGTTACTCTTGTTTAGTTTCTATGGTTGTTTTTCCTTTTCAGTTTAGGTCTTTTCGTGAATTTTTGTTCCTTCTTCAATAACTTTTTTTGCAATAAAAAAACTTTGTTATTCTTGTAATTAGTTGCAAGTATAATCGTCGAATAAGATGGCGAATCCTTTTTCTGACACGTATTATTCTTTCTCTGGCAATTGTGTGCTTATTTATTTATTTATTAGTTGTTCAATTGTGAAGTTTGAAGAGTTTATTAGTTTGGCCTTTGTCATTTACAATATTCTTTGACTGATCTTATTTTCTATACTAACTTATTAAATATTGTATAAGTAACATCTTTTTTAAGTAATTAACATATTTTAAAATAATTAAAGTAAATAACATATTTACTCTATTTGCTCGGCGTGAATTATTTACTGACGGACTTATTCACATTGGACTCCCTCCTAAATAATGACGCCGCTGTGACAAATCTCTATAGTGATTGTTTAGAGTGTACCACACGTCTTCTATTCATCTGGCAAACTCCCTTCGACCAACAGAGCTTCCTCCCGAAAGCACAAATCCCTCTCCCGAAGGATGATATCAATATCACACAAGGCTCATAAAAACTCATAGGCGTCTCTCTGAATATTTTCTCTGTAATAAGCTATCAAATTCACAAACTTTTCCTTTGGAGATGTTCTATTAAATCTGTATCACCATGTGCTTGAAACAAAGTCTTTAAATAAAGCAAAGAGAATTTCATTCAAATTCACGCTCGATAAGATTTCTATTATCTCCATAATTCTCTCTCCTAAATAGGCTCTAAAATATCTTCACGTTATCTTCTCAATCTCTAATTTGAATTATACAGCAAACTTTCAAATCCGAATTAATTATCTTGTTGCAAGATAACATTTGACCACTGTGGCCCTTAATTTACGTTCCTCATAAGCACATATCTTTTGAATCAAAATTCAAGGAGACAAAATCAATTCCAATCAAATTGCACCAAGGGATAAAGATTAGCTCCAACCGAATTGCACTTTTGACTCTTCTTGAATTTCCTTTGACCAAGTCAATCTCACATTAAGTCAAATCCATATCTCCTTATCTTTCACGTTTATAGCCTTCCTAAATCTAAATAATCATCAGTTCAAATTCTTCATTTAATCTTTTTGATCGTTATCTCTTTCTAAAATCCCATTTAAATTCAAATTACTAACGCCTTATTTTCCTTTGACCAAGGCTTTATCTTTATTTTTTTTCAAATCTCAACAAATGACTCTCAACTTAACAAAATCTGCAACTTTAACTTCAAATCTGATTCTCAATCTTCTTCTGTAATATGAAATCTTCTTGAACCTATTTTTTAAATTTTTATAAGATTGTCAATAAATTGCCAACTATTAAAAATATATAACAACAACAAAGTTTCAACACCAACTTATGGTATTACGATATATCATGAAATATGATTACACAGTTTAAATGAAGATTTTTCTTGTTTTTCTTTCCTCTAACTGATACTGCCTATGACGAAGGTTTCAATCCATAATCCATTCCATGCTATCCATATTTCCGTAATTTTTTTTTTTTTTTGAAATCTTTTACACTTCAAATTTTTTTGAGAAGTTTTACAGTTTTTTATTTTTGCCCTCTTGAGAATCTACTTCAAATATTGAAAATATGGATATACCTTGTAAACCCGAATATTCTTGTCCATAGAAAAATAGAAATCACGTGGTTATCAAAGCACTGTTCATATATCCAATTCTATATTTTAATGCATGTACCCAATTTACCCTAAGCTACGGCAAATATATTATATTTTTTCCCTTTCGATATCGTGATATTCTTGACTTGAAATTTTCCAAATCTTCCGCAAAAAAAAATAATAATAATAATAATAAATCTTTTCAAATCTAGGGATGTTTCCTGATTTTAATTTTAAAAATCTAGATTTTATCTCAAATCTCGGCATTTTCCCATAAAACAAATATCTAGACATGTTTCCTGATTTTATTTTAAATTAGGCAATTTTTAATGCCGTAATTAGTACTAGCTAGGGTTTTTTCCATAAATCCATATAATCCATCATCTTATATTCTCTGAGTTTCACATTTTTTTTTAGAGCGTTGTTTTTGTTTGAGAAAACAATTTGCTCAACAAGGATGAACAGCGAGAAGAAAATAGTTAATAATATTTCTGGTGAAGAAGAATGTCATTCCAGGCCATGGGCAGATTTGGACGACAACCTTTTGCGAGATATTTTCCGTCGTTTGTCTATAAAGGAATTGTTTCTCGTCGTTTCTCTAGCTTGTCGTTCATGGAGATCAGTTTGTTGGGATGTATTGTTCTGGAAAGATGAGGAAACTCTTGATCTAACAAATTTACGTCCCTTTTTATATCCTGACTTTCCAAAAAAATCATGGAAAATAACGTCAAATGCACTCAAGTCTGCCGTGGATCCTGCTGCGTTAGATTTCAGCCAAAGGAGTATCAAAACCATCATATTTTATAGAACTTCTTGGTCTTTTCCATGTCACGACTTTACTTTTCTTGCTGAAAGGTATGTCATGATCTCCTTATATACATAGATTTTTTTTAATTATTAATTTGTTGGATAACCTCACGAATGATATATATCCTTGAATGTTATCACCAATCTCACGTTGATTCCAGACTTTTGATCGATTAATTTTCTTCAGTTTTATTAGTCTTTTTCATCTTAGTGTTAAAAATACGACACTTGTTGTTGCACTGATAGAACACAAAATATGCGCACAATTTGATAGAGAAAATGAAAACTAATTCTTATAACTAAATGTCATCCAGATTTCTTGATAGATCAATAAAGATTATACTGAGATTGATAGCGAACTTCAGGGACCATTTATATGATTATAAGTACCCTTGAATTTTTTTTATTTATTTATTTTTTAACAAATAGTTATGAATCCTTAGATGTTGCAACGTCTTTTCTTTCTTTGTTTTTTTTTTTTTTCTGATCGTTTTTAAATTTGTAGGTCACCGGGACTCAAACGACTCATAATGGATCGCCCGAACCCGGCTAACTTGAATTTTTTACCAGTATTGAGAAGTTGGAAACATGTAAAAGAGATATATTTAGGAACTGGTGGCTACATACGGACTGAAGGCAATAAATGCAACTACTTGAATACGTTACATTTATCACATTTCTACCACTTATCAATGCCCGCTTCGATTTTGATATTAACATATCTACCCCAACTTGAGGTACTCTCTATGGAAGATTGCTCGGTAGGCAAAAATGAGATGCTCTTAATATTTTCCTTTTGCACGAAACTTTCAGGCCTATGCTTTGTGGATTGCCAAAAATTTCAATACTCTGTTCCAATCAGACCTAGAAGAAGGTTACCAATAAGCCCTAGACGTCAACTAAACGCAATAATTAAGAAGAGAAATATCGGGGAAAATATTGGTTGGTCTATTTATGATATAAAAGATAAGTTATTCAGCTCACAAGAAGTAATGGATCACTTGTTTGGCCCTTAATTTGGAGTAGCTATTTGTTTTGGATTTCTTGCTATAATTTATTGTAACTTCTTGTTTTATGTTGATTATATATATATATATATATATATATTATAGTATTAGTGTTACCGAAATGAGATTCTTTAGTTGATCTAATGTATATGTGTAATGCCATTTGATTTTTTTTTTTTTTTTTGTAGGTGTTAAAAAATTAAAAATCTAACCAAACGATTAATTATTTCAAAATTTAGATAGATAATATAGCGTGAATACATTAGTTATCAGAAGAAATTGTTTTTGTACTTGGGGCGGGAATTCGAACTTATATTTAGACTTCAACATTGAAGATATTTAGGTGGAAATTTATTACTAGACTAATCATGCAACAAAAACTAGCTTACTTACAACTTTGAATAGATTTATTTATTTGTTTAAAATGTGTAAGAAATAATAATATTCAGATGCATTGAGATTCTTCCATATGTATAAAGTATAAATGAGACCCACATCAATACCAAATGTGTATATATACGGTTTATTAATTTTGCTACGGTTTATTAATAATTAACAAATGGGCAAGCCTCTATGCAGAGAAAATTCACTAGAATTACTACAAAGTTGGTTTTAATTTTGAAATGGATATACTGCTTGCCATTGTATTAACATTGTGAAAGCCATAAATTTTTAACAATGGGAACTTAATTATAATTAAGACGAATATTTGACTCGCGCTGCAAGAATTTCTTTTTTGTTGTTAATGGGTTTTTTCATACGTTAAAATAATACCATATACATTTAAATAACAAAAAAAAAAAAAAAAAAATAGTTGAGTGGCGGCTTGTACAGTAAGCCGTTTCGTTTAGGAGCCGCTCCAATTAATGAGGGAGCCGTTTAGTTCAAACTTTTTTGCTATATTTTTTTCTCACACATATTTAAATTTTAATTTAAACCAAACGATAATTTAACATTCAAAAAATGAATACAAATTAACCCACTCGTCTGGCTTTATACAATTAAAAAAAGAATGAGGAAGGGGAAACAACATGACTTATCTATATATTTTAACTGGGAAATCGGTAATTATAAGGAGAAAAAAATGACACCAAACAATAACTATAAATTATGTAAATAAAGATTAATTCAAGAATTAAACGCACCATTCATTCACTTTATTTTGGCAAATTTCATAGAAAAACACAATATTTGAGAGGAATTTTTTCCTCTAAAATGATAACTTTTTTTTTTTTAAATGACGATATTAAACCACGATCCACGTTAGCATATAACTTTGGATATTTTGATGGCTTCATTTGAATTCACACCAGCGTAGAATATATTATGAATCTAAGTAATGTGAAATTTAGATGCCATATCAAGTTTTTTAGATTATAATTAGGTAACTTTTTTTTTCAAATATATGGCTAAGAAACTATACAAGTGTAATTCAGTCAAAAATAATAATACAAGAACACCATAGCTTACGTGAATTATGACAGCAATGTTGTGGCTGAAATTTCAATAGGGCAAAATCCTGCCCCTGCACGCGGCAATCTTAGCATCACTAGTTTTGCCAATCTTATGATGGGAAAAATGGTTGCAATTCCGGTTTTCTCGGACAATATGTTGAGAAGGGAAGCTTGAACTTGGCCTCAACAGCTGCAGTACTTCATGGCAATGCGAGTTTATTCAAGTTTGTGAAGCTGCGAATCACAACATTTAGCGCTAGTGACATCTCCTTTTTAGTTGTTTTTAGAAAGGAAAAAGAAGACAAATAAGTGTATAAGTCTGAATTTTTAACCGTTATTCTTTATTAGTTTATTTTTTAATTAAATGACTATACTAGTTAATAGGCTGTCAATCAAGAGTAAGGTTGAAAATTCAAACTCATAAACTCTAATTGTAAATTCAGCAAGTTTCTCTTTTTAGGAGTTATAATATACATGCATGTCAAAATCTAATTATTGTTTGCTTATTTTAGGTTTTATATGCAGTTTTTAAAATTAATAAAATTAGATATAGTTAGATCTGTAGAATCTTTGGAATTAAATTTGCAGCGCGTTTATATTATTGAGAAATTATTTATATATTAAACCAATACTTTTCTCTTCTTCTTTTTTCCCCCCTCGTCTTCAAGCAATAATTCATGAGGAGGAGTACCCTCTATTAGCTCTTATTTCTCACAAATTTATGTATTATAAAGTACGGCTAATATCAAAATGTAGATGATGCAGGTATGTAGCGTGATTATAATAATCATTAGAAGGTTTATTTTTTGAACTTGGAATTGGACAATATAAAGCCAAAATCTAACTTGGCAAAATCTAACTTGCCCCACGAAAATTTTGTATTTATATGTATGTCAAATTGAACTACGGATCGATGGAAATGGGTGGGGCAGGATGGGTATGCTTCCCGCTATTCTTATACCTTACCACCTTTTTGCCCCACCCATACTCGTTTACTTAAAGCAAGATTGGGGAATCTACGTCAAGGAAGCTTTTCCCATGCCCGTTTGCTCCAACACGTAAATAATTGGTGGCCACGGAAAAGGGTACAATCCAGCCTCTTAAAGAAAGCTTTGCTCGGTCGGCATTGTCTAATCACTCAGATAATGCTGCAGACATGAAAGCATATAGTTCCGCCCCCTTCCCCCATGCCGAGTCACAGGCAACGCCTTAGAAAGCACGATTTTTAATAGGGTAGGTCACCTCATCCTTTTCTAACAACCTTCTGCCTTCACTACTCATTCCTCTATTTGAAAATATAAGAAAATGATAAAAAGAACATATAGATCTTAATATAAAACCTATAGATTTTTGTGCTTATATGATAGACCAAAACTTACATCAAAGTGTTTACGCGTTCAGACAGTAAACAAGATTTGTCTTTACATGTGCATGGAGAATTTACAACATTTGATTTCTTCAAATGCACTCCCAAATACTATACCCAAAAAGGATATAAACCCAGCCATCTGACCTTAATACAATTACAAACAAAAATGACGAAACTCATCTAATTTTACAGGGAAATCGGAGATTAAAAGGCAAAAAAATATGACACTAGGTACTATAAATTACATAAGTAAAGATTGATTTAAAAATGAACACACCATCTAAGTAGAGAAAATCACTGCAGACAGACGGTGAAAGAATATTAATAAGCTTGGCGATTCAAATAAAGCCGCTAATTTAATGAACGAACGGGACACTAGGCTGCGAGCATAAGAAATGCGGATTACTTGCTAGTTTTCCTTTTCCCTAGGTCCTTCCAGAACAAATTCAGCATACAAATCCTTGAGAGCAATCACGACCGTGGTTATGAGTGGCCCCATAATCGCACCCTAGCAACCGCAACAATCCAACGAGCATCATAAGTATATCATCAATGAATGAAAGAAATACAAGTTATAAGAAAACTGGCAATCATGTCCAAATTCTAGAAGTTCCACAACAAAATGCACTAGAAATCAACAAACTCGAACTTGAATTTAATAAAAATTGGCATAACAAACAGCAAAAAATCAAACATTCTCATTTCGAAATTTAACAAATGGTGCATCAGCAGCAGCAAATCAAAGCCGAGAGAGAGATCACAAAAGCTATGGAGACGGAGATCATAAGCATCAAATCTCATGTACAGGGCAGTATACTACCTAGAAAATGGTGTTTTGCATATAAAGTTTGGACGAAATTACATTACCCCCGGCCAATGAATGGGTTGCACAAAGTGAGTTTCGGCTTGGTTTGGGATTTTTGTGGCGTTTAAAAGAAGTTCCACTTTCAACTTATAGCCAAAGGAGAAGTAGAAAAAGAAAACAAAGTTAAAAATCCTAGTGGTTCCAAATAACTGTAACGATGTACTTTTGTACACATTTACTAAACACACTACTAGCATAGCCTTTTGGGACCTCCAAAAGCAATACCCAACTGAAGTTTCTTGACAAAAGTTGGCAGCAGAAACAGCAAAAATCAAGAGTGTGGAAGTCATGTGATTCATGGCGATGGAGATCATAAGCATCTAGTTTTTGACTGATAGTAACAGGGCAACTGAGAAAATGGCTTCTTCGTCATCAAACTGTGGTGAAGATATGCCTCTAAGCGAGGCCTCATTTGTTTTTGAGTACGAAAGGTTTTGAAAGGATAATCTGTGAATCCATCTCCTTGGAGGTGACTTCTATGAAGAAGGATTGTGAGGCGTTCGCTGTGTTTTCCGACACATTCTTAGAGCCATTAACTTTTTTGCTGCCAAATTTCAGCTACATATTTTAATTTGTTTGGTTTTGTTTCTCGCTTATGTTTCTGTTAGACACTTCTTTGTGAGTGATCTCAGTCAGCTTCTGGTGTGTTGTCATGAAGCTGTATATGTTTTGTTTTTCCTTGTTGTTCTGTTCAATTGACGAAGCTCTTTCTTGAGTTCTTAGAGCCATTAACTTTTTTGCTGCCACATTTCAGCTACATATTTTAATTTGTTTGGTTTTGTTTCTCGCTTATGTTTCTGTTAGACACTTGTTTGTGAGTGATCTCAGTCAGCTTCTGGTGTGCTGTCATGAAGCTGTATATGTTTTGTCTTTCCTTGTTGTTCTGTTCCATTGACGAAGCTCTTTCTTGAGTTCTTAGAGCCATTAACTTTTTTGCTGCCAAATTTCAGCTACATATTTTAATTTGTTTGGTTTTGTTTCTCGCTTATGTTTCTGTTAGACACTTCTTTGTGAGTGATCTCAGTCAGCTTCTGGTGTGTTGTCATGAAGCTGTATATGTTTTGTTTTTCCTTGTTGTTCTGTTCAATTGACGAAGCTCTTTCTTGAGCTAAAAAACAGTAGATTTTCTCATTTGAAGCATAACAAAAGTTGAAAAGCTATGTGATGGAAATCCTAAAAAAAGGATACGTTTTATATGAAGTTTGGTCGGAGTTCAAATCTGCATTAATTAGACAACATTTGTTCTACTCTAAAGGAGACTTTTTCTATAAAGTTTGGTTCAAGTTATGTTAACCCGTGGCGATGAATAGGTATTATCAAGTGTGAACGATTAAACTCCTAAAGATTTCTGCAGAAGATGCATTTCCAGGCTGCTTCTGAAAGGTTGCACTAGAACATCAAAGGCAAGAGAGTAATGCTAGGGACACCAACTCAAATCCCAACTTTTATGTACCAACTAATGTGGCACGTGGGTTGTCATCTTTTTATTAGTAAATGCACTTTCTTTTATTAATTGATGTGGCTATGTTTTAAACAACCACCAACAGAAAAAGGACAACTCACATGACACATCAGTTGGTACAAAAGAGTTGGGAAGTTATACGATGGAGATCATAAGCATCAAATTAAACTAATAATAAGTTATAATAGGGTGATTGTGCAAGTAATCATGAGCGCGAGATTTTGAAAGCTATGTGTTGAGATCCTAACCAATCAAAATAATATCAATGCAGTTGTTCTACCCTAGAAAAATGTGATTTTGAATATAAAGTTTGGTTGAAATTCTGTTTATCTCCCGCCAATGAATACGAATCGGGTACTGGAAAGGGTAAAACTCCTAAAGATTCATTAAGAACACATTTCCAGGCTGCTTCTGGAAGATTAAACCAGAACATCTAAGGCAAAATTTTAGAAGCTAAGACACACCAAGCACTTCAAAGGAAAATCCGCAACTCTGTATTAATAAAAAGGCAGGGCGATCTTTCGTATAAAGTTCAAATTGAAATCGTGTTATCGCGCGCCAATGAATGCATGCATATCACAAAGTGAAAACAATAAGACTCCTAAAGATTCATTCGGAGCATGCACTTCCAGGAGCAGCAATAGAGAAACATAAAGACTAAAAACAAAAGGATAGAAATTTACCTCAAGCGCTGAGGGAAACAATGTCATTCCACCGATGATGCTAAGACCGGTAAGATACGCGCTGTGACCCGGTATATCCTCCTGGATTTCTGATGCGCCATAGTCCATAAGCACAAGATGGATAATGGACAAGACAATGGCTACAATGTATCTACCTTCCAGGACTAGTTGTAAAGCTGCCGGAATAGAAGCAAACCATGATGGAAAAATCGGAAACAGAGAGCTCGCAATTGCAAGAACCGTGCACATGTACAAGAAATGTATTTTATACAATCTGAACAAAAGCCAAGTGAGACATCCTTGAACAAAGGCAATCTCGGCTGTGGAAAGCAAAACGCCAGAGATCGCTTGATCAAGAACCTCAACACACCTAACCCTCGCCGATTTCGAAATAGGGACCATAGACATCACTTGCTCAGTCACTCCACCAGACTCCGACGTGATCAGATAGTACAAAACCCAGAAGAACACCATTGACTGAGACAAAAAATTGAACACCTCAGCCGCGCCAGAGATGATGGAATTGCCAATCGAGAACACAAACTTCGCACCGCCTCCAACAATCGTGGTGCTACTAGCGAGCACACGCTGCGACACGTCCACACCCTTAACCGCATAGGCTTTCGCCTTCTCCACAAGATCCTCCCTGCTGATTATCAGTTCCCTAACTATGGTATCCACTTCCGTGTAAATCTCTCCCCACTCCCTATTACTAATTCGGTTTCTCAAGCTCACGAGCTTCTCTGTGTAGGGCGAAGGGGTGACCAGAGCCGTCGAGGGCGCGGACGAGTTACCCTGTTGCTTAATCACAAAGTGCTTAATCCCAGTGACAAACTCGCTCATGTTATACTGCATTGCCAAACTATCAATCTGCTCAGAAACAGTCTCATACAATTGTGTGCTATACTTATCAACCATCCCCGGTAAATCATTCTCATCCATCCACTGCCTAACCCCAATCTTTTCGGCATAATTGCTCTCCTCAACATGAGATTTCAATGAAATAACAGCATCTTTACCTTCAACACCAATTTTATAAGAGAAAAAAATGACACCAATAATTAAGCCCAAAATCATACCAATAATCAAACCAATTGCCACAATGGTCTTCAATTTCTTCAACAAACCTCTAGTGAAAAAGGCACTAATTCTACTCCTGGGAAAACTAATGCTCCTAAGGGAAGAAACCGTTGACATTGTGGAGTCAACGGTTGTGGCACTGAAAACAAATCCTAATCCAACAAGGGCTATAGATCCAAATCTACCAAAACTCTCGTAAGCAAAGATGAATATCCAAAACGACACAAGCCACCGGATCAACTTGGAAAAGGCACTTATGTGCCTTCTAGGGGTTCCTGATTTAGGCTTTCTAAGAACAATTCTCACACAAACTTCTCTGACCTCCACAAGTGTCCCCACAAAGACTCGAAAAACCGTCACCGGGACGGCGAGGACCGTCTCGGTGAGGCCTAAACCTAAGGGCTCCGACCAAAAGGCGACGAGGGTTTGTTGGATTCCCCGGAGGGGGATGGAGCAGAGGACGGCCCATTGGATGGGCCGGAGGTATTCTTCTAGAAGCTTGCAGACGGCGAAGAGTGTGAAGATGGCGAAGGCTAGGCCGGCGTGGGCCATGGCGATGCAGAGGGCGAGTCGGACCTGGGGGTCGCCGGAGAGGGCGGATTTCTGATCTGGGTCGGCGGCGGTTGGAGGGGAGTCGGCCTCACGCGCCCCCGTCGGAGGCGCGTGGGTTGGTGGGGGTGGGGATGGGGAGGGTTTTCGGATTGAGGCTGATCGGAACATGTCTTGCCAAGCTGGGTTTGGGGAGTCAGGTTCTGAGTATGGGACTAATTCCATAAGATAAGAGAGAGAGAGTGAGGAGAGAGAGAGGCGAAAGTTTGTGACAGTTCTTAATTTTGAAGTCCAATTGGGGTTTTACAAATGGGAATCTTCAGATTTTTTTCAGATGATTGGATTGGAAATGGGATTGTGCTATGCTGAACTGGGCCAGTTAAGAGAGAGAGAGAGAGAGAGAGAGGAGAGAGAGGGGATGAGAAATGGAAAGTGCCAGTTCTGACACAGAGATGGAGAGAGAGAATGTGAGAGTCAGTTGGAACATGGAAGTGAGATTGGATATTTTATTTATGCAAATTAAGATGAATGAGGTGATGGTGTCGGAATGACTTTTGAGGACATGAATGAGGTAATAATTATGAAATTTTTTGGCCGGATTGTCCTTTTCTACAAATAAATATAATATTAATGTCATTTCACTCTGAAAGATATTTTTAAAAGTTTTTAGATAATGTGACTAGTTAAATAATTATTATTATTATTACACCATAAATATTTAGAGTTTTATTGTGTATTTAATTTAAGTTGTTTATGTAAAAAAAATTATAATAAAAAATTAAATTTAAATTTATATAAAAAATATTATAATAATATGACTTAAGTCATAATTTTAATAAAAAAAATTATATTTATACCCTATAAATAAATTAGTCAAACATATCGTAAATCCTAAACCAACAAATACATTACAGTATGTATTTAAAGCATACCAAAATTTGTGGCACTCCACTTTTTTGTTTAAATAAAAAGTATCTTAGAAGTGCTCATTCATACTGAGTCGATGTTATCTTCTGTTTACGAATCTCAAGTGTATGTATGTCCTTTTAATGAATCATTAGCATTACGTTGTATTATTTATTTGTTTATTAAGAGATTTTTAATACACTTAACGTATTAATAAATCATGTTTTTTTAATCATTAAATCTATATATTTTTTAATTTTTATATAATTTTATATAAATTTGATGAATAAAAAACTTAATATAATAATAAAAAGATCTCTTTTTTATTTAAATGACGGTTTCCTTCTTTAAATAATATATATATATATATATTCTTTATTGCCTTATCATAAAATATTTTCCTTTCTCTTTTTGCCCTTTTAATTGAGGTGTATTTTCGTGCTCTCTTTATTCACGTGGATAACTAGCCAAAGAGGAAAGGGTCCAACTATGTCGGTAGGTTACTTTCTTGTGTTGTTTTTGTTTTGTTTTTCTTTTTTCTTTTTCCAATTTGCCTTGGCTAAAATGGTTGTATGGAAGGATATACTTATAGGTAATATATATATATATATTATATATATATATATATATATATAGCCATAGTTTGAATTTGTCTTGGTACCTCAAAATTTGATGTCTTATGTATATCACCCATCTATCGCTGTAACTCATAAAGCAATGCCTTTATTAGTAGTGGTATATGTTGGTAAGTGATCATTTTATAATTGTGTTAAATCAAAATAGTACATGGACCAGAAGAAAAATAATACAAAATTTGAAGAGTTCAAAAACATATATTACTTATAAATAAAGGATTTTTGCATCTTTTAATTAAGAAGATTTTTTTTTTGTAAGTTTGACATATTAGTAGTTAAATTTTTTAACTGTTAAATCTGTATTTTTTTTATTTTTATGTAATTTTATATAAATTTAAAAAATAAAAAACTTACCTTGCTGAGATATTAGCGTATCAAAAAAAAAATCTCTTTTTAATTATTGGCACAGCTGTATTTCGGATAATTATTAATTCTGGAAACACAAGGAAAAATTATAAAGACAATAATTGAAAAGGCGATCCTTGTTTGACTTGCTCTAAACAAGCATTTGATTGTTATTTCAGTGAGGTTCATTTCCGTGAAGAAAGTTTTTTTTTTTTTTTCTTTTTCTTTATTTTGGAAAAAGCCTGAAACCCCACTAATTTCCTTTTCCGGGCTCAAATTTACCTTTTGACTTAATCACTGCATTCCTCTTGATAATATGATCTTTCACACTTTTTTCAGGCTTACATCAGAAAAATCAACTTATAAAAAACATGGGAAAAAAATAAGAATTAAAAAATAAGATCTCGTTCATTTTACCGACTCGAGTTTTTAATTTTAAATTTTTACAGTAAAAAATTTTCAAAAAATGTCACATCTAATTTTTTCTGCTATAGTGAAAAACTCTAAAAAAATATCACATCTCAACTCGAATTGAAAACTTAAATCTGCGAAGTGAACGAGGCTTAAGAGGATGTAAGTGGATAGTCATGGTCATCCTTCCCACCAATGAATGATAAAAAAAATATAACTCGAGAGTTTGTTTCCTATTTCCAAACTTCATTTCTAAAACTTCCAAATTGTTCAATCAACCATGTTTGTGTTGATATTTGGAAAACAGGGATCAATTTTGAATCGTTGTGGTTTTTGGGGACAAAAAAAAAAAAAAAAAAAAAAAACTACATTACTTATATCAACATAAAAGCATAAGCAAATGGTAAAGTTAAAAACTTGGGTGCATTTAGAACTCATTCTAAAATAATTTTATTTTTGTATAAAAATAAAAATAAAAAATTTTTAAATTTTAGACAAATTATTTTTAAAAATGTGTTTAGTAGTTTTTTTAAGAGATTGTTTTTAGTATAAAAAAATTCATTAATGTTTCTTTCTCTCTCTCTGCTCGAGAGAGGAGAAAACGAAAATAAAAAATAAAAAATGAATAAAAGTCGTTTTTAATTTTTCTCTCATTTTACACTAAATCAAAAAATCGTTTTCATTTCTATTTTTTGTCTTTATTGTGTCAAACACCGTTTTAAAAATATTTTTATTTTTTCTTTCTCAAAAAACATGAAATAAAAACGAGATTAATTTTAAATACGGCCTCTGTATTTCAAAGCGATACATTTGTGAGACTCACTCTCGTCAATGTGGGACTCACCTCAATAGCAATCAATTTTCATAAACTTTTCCAGCCAGAGTTTGTTTCCTAGTTCCAATCTTCATTTCTAACACTTTGTTAATTGCTCAATCCACCACGCTTGTGTAGATATTTAGAATAGAACGGCTCAATTAAAGATTGTAGTGCTTTCGGAAAAAAAATAAAACAAAATAGAAACCAACACACTATTTACGGTATGGTAGAAGTAAAAACAAAGGGTAAAAGTAAAAAAATCTAATTTCTTAAAGAATGATTCTATGGAGCAGTAGTGATGCTAAGCACCACACATTAATATAAGATCGGTCTTATAATATAGAACCTATCTCTAGAGTTCACGTGCTTGACACCGATAGTATTCTCAACCATTTTTCATTTTGAAATGATATATTTTAATTTGTGTAAAATATTGCCCAGTACACTTCAGTAAATGACTAGTCGCGCCCACTTAATTATGGGCAGAATGCTGCTATGGACTCCAAAAATAAGCTCATACTAGCACATATGTAAACAATAAAACTTCTAGACCAAATTAAGGAATTGATAAGAAACAAATTACATTCAATGGCTTCTCTTATTATGCAACAAATTAACATGAAGTTCGCTTTTTTTTTTTTTTTTTCTTTTAATTGGTACTACAAAGAACAATATGAGTGTGTGTGTGTGTCTATATATATATATATATATATATTATATATATATATATATATATATATACGTCCAATATTCATTCAGATATTGATGGTGCTTATTCTCTTACGAAGGCAAAAGTAAGCACACAAGCGATAGCCCAATGCCATGGCCAACAAAACCCAAACTTCTTGCAAGCCACCATTGAGATTTACTGTGTCGAAGGAAGGGGAGCTCTGAAGAGGTCTGCAGCCTCCTTTGCCTTCACACTCATATAGTTGGTCCCCAGAATATTGCACTTTCAATAGAAGTCTAAAGCCATAGTACATGAACGATATGTACTTCAGCCACTGCATAAATATCGGTATGTGCTGCAAAAGAAAACCATGTTTTTATTGCATGTCAAATGTGGTAAGTAAGCTTTCTGCCCTCTTCAATATTCTAAAATAGAGGGTGCGTTTAGAACTCGTTCTAAGATGATTTTAGTTTTTATATAAAAATAAAAATTAAAACGTTTTCAATCTTAGACAGAAATCATTTTTAAAAATGCATTTAATAGTTTTATCAAGAGATTATTTTCAGTATAAAAAACTTATTAATGTCTCTCTCTCTGCTCAAGAGAAAAAAAATAAAATAAAATAAAAATAAAAAATGACTAAAAATTATTTTTTATTTTTTTTTTCTATTTTATACTAATAAAAAAATTATTTTTATTTTTATTTTTATCTTTAATTATATTAAACACTATTTTAAAATCGTTTTTATTTTTTCATTTTTAAAAAACGGAGAAAAAAGAACAATTTCAAACAAGATAAAAGAGTCGCCAAGAGGCTATATAGATTCTAATGTAAGTTTGACGGACCAAATATTGGCCTAAAGTCTATCACTATCGGCCTAGTTTCAGGCCGTGCTAATAGTGTAGGCCCAAAAGTATTTTCTAATCGACCCTGCCAGATTCGATGTCCTTTTATCATTATTTTCAAAAAATAATTAGAAAATAAGTAAATATGAAAAGTTTTAAGAAAATATAAAATTAAATTTTAGTTATAAAATTAATAGGTCATAACTTGTCAAGTTATGTTCATAATCAGATAAGTTATAGATAAATTTGTCAAGTTATGTTCATAACCGGACAAGTTATAGACAATTATGAATAATAACTTGTCAAGTTATGATTCATAACCAGACAAGTTATGGACGAAAATAATAATTTGGTTTATTTATTAACTTATGTAAACTATTAACCTATTAATTTTAATTCATCTCAAATTTTAACCTATTTTCCTCTTTCTCCCAAATAATTACTCATAAATGTACGGACCAGGCCTTCTTCCTTCTTTTAGGGCCTAGGCGGAACATTCACCTTTAATATGATATATTATCAGTTTAGGATAATAAGTAAAGTGACATACTGTTACTTTTTTTTAGAGTGGGATTTAAATATATTTTTAAGTTAAATTTGATTTATAATTTGAGTTAAAATTATAATTTAAATAAAATTGAATAAAGTTAAATAAAATTAAAATTTTAAATAAATGTGAATTTAAATAAAATTATAATTTAAGTTTTAATTTTTTTTTTTAAAATTTTATTGCAAAGAAATAACTCCATAATATCAATAAAAAAGTTTTTGAGTTCAAGTCTCTAAAAATTATATTTTTTAATATTTATGTATACGATTGTTTATTATCTAATTTACGTGTGATAAAGAGTGTTAGAATATAAAACGAACATTAGACTGTCTCTTAATAACTTAAACTAACAGATATAAAGATACTTTCATCTCATGCAATTCATACCAGGAAGATTCTCGATTCCCTTATTGAAGTACTTTATTTAACACAAACCAAGACTTTTAGATTAGGATTGTTGTGCTTTCGAAGTTCTACTTTATTTATTTATTTATTTTTTAAAAAGAAATAATAAAGTAAACGTATAGAGAAAGTAAAAAGCAAACAACTGTAAAATTGCATTAATATCCAAACACACTATTCGCATTATGTTATCTGCAAAGAACTTTTGAGGCCTCAAAAAAATATTAAACTGCCTCCAAGACTAATTCTGTAGATAAATAATGTTAGGCGTACCAATTCTTTTACTAATTCATTTAGTTCGGTAATTCAAATTTTTAATTTAAGTTGAGATATGATTTTATATGAGAATTTTTTACTGTAGTAAAAAAGTTTAATGTGACTGTTTCTGAAAGATTTTTATTGTAGTAAAATTAGAATTCTAAACTCGAATCGGTGAAATAAATGAGCTTCAAATTTTAAATATTGACGAAACTGAGTTGTCATTTTTCTATTAGAAGGCAACAAGGCGTCTCAAAAATTGTTATGTTATTTAGCGTTAAACAAAAGTATATTTACGAATCAAGAGATGAAAATCCACTCGTCCTGTAAGTTGGTATTAAAAAGTTAGTAAAACGGCACGTACACCTAGCATTACTCTTAAGTAGATTACCTGGACATAATAGCCTCCTGTGAGAAGAAACAACATTAGCACCAAAGACGCAATCATCCCAGCTCTTTTAACGCTCAAAACTGCAGCTCCAAATAGTTCTCCTGCTCCCTAGTTACAGAAAATAAAAAACATATATAGAAATATTTCTCTAGAATTGACCCTCAAAAATTAATGTGAAATCGATATTGCCACGTGTGTTTAGCATTGCGCCTTTTGTTTTTAATTTGAGTAAGTTGATCTATTCTGAACAGTTATGATTAAGAGGTCAATAATAGAAATATGACTATTGTAAATAGTTTTGCACTAATCCGATAAAAGTAACAAGACTAAGGGTCCGTTTGGTTCAGGGATTCGAATCATGTGATTTGAACCATTTTCGCTTTACGTGTATTTTTTGTGAGAGAAATTACTGTAACGAACCACGAATCATGATTCGAATCGGGGGACGAATCCCCCAACCAAACGGACCCTAAGTAGGAAATTAGAGCAATTTTTACTTTTTATATCCATTTATTACATTAATCTTTCACTTAAGCAATTCTTGGTCCTCATCATTGAAACTTACTTGGCTTGTGACGGCTACCAAAAGTATTGCAAATAATGTGAGAAAGAAGCAAGGGACAGTTCTCTTGAAGCCGGTCATGAAGTAAAGAATGATCATGAAAAATGTGGGATAGAAAACATGTGCTATCATGTCACAAAGTGTGCTGCAGACATAGTACACACTTAGCCTATACATGTCCGCTTTCCTTTCTTTCACCAAGTAGATCTTCTCGAATGGAAACACATATACTGATCCGAATATCGACGAGGATGTCCAGAAAATGCAGGTGTAGAACATCAAACCAACCTAAATCAAAGGGTATGAACATAGCTTATCAGTTTTCTTTGCATCAGGAAACAAGTTGTTGTGACCAAAGTGCTTATCAATTTTTTATTATTATGATTTTTTTGTTATTCTCGCTTGTACCCCTCAACTTTATGATCATTCTTGCTTTGCCTAAAGTTTAAAAACTCTCATTTTCCACCTAAATTTTTAATTAAACCCACTTAACTCCCTCTGTTAGAATTTTCGTTAAAAATAGATGGAAAAAGACTATATGACTTTATTTAACTCCCTCTTTTTTTGTTCGTTTTCAGCATAAACTTTGACATAAGGGGTTAAGTGAGACTAATTCCGTCTTTTTCCTTCAGTTTTAACGAAAATTCTAATATAAAGAGTTAAATGAGATTAATTCAAAATTCAGGGGTAAAATGAGAGTATTGAAGTACAATGGTAAAGGGATGATGACCCTAAAATTCGGGGACATAGGTGAGAGTGATCCTTTTTTTTTTTTTTTTTTTTCATTTTCTAATTCACCTGATCTCGAAGATGTGCCTCGGTATCGGTCTTGGACTTCCACCAAAGAAGACCCAACAAGACTGCAACTCCAACTGCTTGAACTAGTCTTAGCTTATCAAAATAATCCCTCCACCTTTCTCTGAATGTTCTTTTAGACAAAATGAGAAACTGATCCCACCAACTCAAACTCCAATCCTTCTTGACTTTAATAGCCACTTGAAGATGTTCTGGGGTCTTTGTTGATCGATGATTCTCTTCTTTCTCTTTTGGCTCCAGTTGAGTCTTGTACTTGAGTTGTAGATACTAACACAAAATTGGAAACAAATGTTGAGAGGGAAATAGGAAAATAGTTTAGAGAAAGTGAAAATATTAAAGGATCATTAGTTGTTCTTACTTTTACTACAGCTTTCTCGAAGTCGGGAGAGCCTCGAGATATCGAGAGATCTTCGGGAACACTGATGTCATTGACTTGTCCAGTGGCCAAATCAAGCAGAAACTCTGCAGGGTTCATCGGTATCTCGGGGACAAATCGAAGGGAAGAGAAGTATTCCATGGATCCTCTGGCCTTTCCATAGTAAACCGGATAGCCATCTGATATTAGCAAAAGCTTGTTAAACATGTGAAACATTCTGCTTGATGGTTGGTGGATTGTGGTGATTATTGTCCTTCCTGCCTGTTTATTAAACCAACCAAGTGTAAGTTTTCGAAACTTGCAACACTTTATAGTTTGGAAATTTTCAAAAGAATAGTACCTTGGCAAGTCCTTGGAGAATCATGAGGAGTCGATTTGCGGCGGTCGAATCAAGGCCGGAAGTTGGCTCATCAAGCAATAACAATGAAGGATCCACAAGAATTTCATAACCAATGCTTGTTCTTTTCCTTTCTCCCCCTGATACTCCTTTGACAAATCCTCCACCTATTCTTGTGTGACGACATCTATGGTTATATGAGAGATTATTTAGCAAAAAAAAAAAAAAAAAAAAAAAAAATTTTGAGACACCAATATTGATCTATAGAAAAAGAGTTGTCTCTAGCCAAATTATTTCATGGAAAATGTACCTTTCAAGGTTTAGCTCCTTAATAATCATCTCCACTCTTTGATATTTCTCTTGGGAGCTCATGTTGCTTGGAAGCCGCAAAAAAGCTGAAAAAACTAGAGTTTCTTCCACCGTTAGCTGTGGAAATAGTACATCATCTTGTGTCACAAATCCAATCCTGCCAAAGCCAACAAAAGAAAAAGAAAATGGCAGTTCCTATATTTTACTTTATGCAATGAACAAAGGGAGAAAAAGCTTCCCAAATTAGATGGCAATTCTTACCTCCTCTTAAGAGCTTGGTTATAGGGTATGTCATTGTAAGTGATTTTTCCTTTGACATTTTCTTCAAGTAGTCTCCCTCCAATCACTTTCAACAAGGTTGTCTTGCCACTTCCGGAAGGCCCCATCAAAGCGAGAATTTCGCCGGGGCCAATGCATCCCGTTATGCCCTTTAGAATATGCTTGTGATTGTCTTCATCCGTATTCAGCTGTGAAGAGACCTTAGATACCACTGCTTTGACCGGGTTCGAAGTAGCTTGTTTAATTCTCACCTTAAACTTCACATCTTCAAACTGCATTATACAAATTAGCAAAAATGTGAATATTCTTTGCACATTAAAATCCATGTTATACTCAAGATTAGACGCATCTTAAAATGTATGTGCTTAATTCAGATACAGAGACGAATACTAGAGAGATTAAAGAATTCATGGACGCTTTAAGAAATTTCGTCCTATAATGAATTTAGAGATGGAAAATGTTCTCTACCTTGAGGAAAACCGGAAGAGGACGGTCATTTCCCGTATTAGAATTCTCGTTTTCGATGTCAATCTCGGAATACCTATTCCGAAGATATGCTTGAGACATAAACTCTATGCCGTGACCAAAGCCATTGCTTCCTGCAATCTGCATGGACCCCATACTTTGTGGTGACAAAGACATGTCCTCAATCTCATGATCTCTCCTTATCTCCATTGGTTTTGATGATCGAAACCCGGATCACGGATATGGGCTAGAATCTCAGTTAATGGTCTTAATGAGGATGAATCAACCATAAAGAACCTGAAACTTGACCATATAATAAGGCAGTACATTGGTTGGTAAGCCACATTCTTCCTATGCAATGCTTAGGACTTGAAAAAGATTGGTTTTAGTTATTTCTCACACAACCTTGTCACTTTCTTGATACACATGCCAAGGACATGACTAAAAACTTCTTAGATTCTTTTTCTGAAATACAAAAGGGATTCTTAAGATGATGATTTTTTTTTTTTTTTTGATTTTTGGTTCTAGAATAGGACAGATTGGAATTGTCTAAATAGTAAATAATCTTCCTATAAGTTCAATATGGACAATATGGGGATGGAAAATGAATCTAAACTCAAACCATTTTTCAATTCTTTTTTTTTTTTCTTTATGTTAATTTTAATTTCCTAAAGAAATCGACATTGTCTATTGCAGTCGTTCATTGAAATACTTGTCGTTTGTCGTAAGCTGCCGTTTTCATCTCTGTCGCTTGACACTTTTTTTGTCGTTTCACTGCTATTGTCGTTGTCCTAACCTTGTCGTTTTTACCGGGCTGTCGTTTTCCGAAGTTCCATCTCGGTGAAATCGATGCAATTTTTGTTGTCGTCTTCCTTCATTTTCTTCCTTCGTGTTTTCTTTCCAGTGAAAAAAAAAAACCTTCTCAACTCCAAAATACTTTTGATCTCATCAATGGCGGATTCGTCTGAGGAAACA
>JACAGA010000003.1:23969969-24160636 GCA_029231665.1 Morus indica
CTTCTTGCGAAGCACATCACTCATACTAGCCAGCATAAAGCACTTTGCTTTATTGTTGGCCTTGATCCAGCGATCAAAAGGCTCCCTTGCGGTTTTGGATGCATTAGCCGCGGGTTCAGGAGGACATTCCTCCACTAGGACAAACTTATAGTCTTCGCAGACCAATAGTATGTTCATGTTACTTTTCCACTTAGCATAATTATCACGTCTAATTTTTCAGTCGCTAGTAGTGTGATAATGGGATTCGACATATTGCTGGAAATAAATAGAATATTCATCTAATCAATTTATGTGCATGAATATCAAGGCATGTTAATTTAGGCACAATTAAATATGATGCATGATGCACATGAAAAATACATAAATCATGTTTTAATTTTTGGTGCCAACGATAATTCAATTTACCACGAATATAGTGCCGCCGTAGGGTAGGTCAAAATATCGCAAATTGAACCGAGACCTTCTCAATTAATAAATATAATCAAAATATCTCATATTTTCATATTTACTAACTACCGCTAATTTTGGTCAAAAATATAATCAACCATTTGATTATATCTCCATGAGTGTAACCCATCATTTCAGATTCTACAGACTTAACTCCGGAGTGCCGCCGTAGGGTAGGTCAAACCGGAAATACATCCTTGAATCCTATCTCTAGGAAGTCAACCTTGTTATTGATCCGAAAGAACACTTTCCGTAGGGAGTGCGGAATCGGTGCCGCCGCGAAGCCCCTTTCGAATCTCACGGTGTTGAACTAATGATGGAGACCAGTGGGTCGTATTGTCATACAACCCTCTCCCCCTCATTATTTTGCAAATATGTATTTTGTTTGAAAAACATCTCATGATTTTCAAATTGAAAAATAAACAATTTATTTTTCGGATATGTGAAATTCCAAAATTTAACTCTTAAATTTAATTTCACATGTAACATTATTTTGCAAATCAATTTTGCAACTTAAATCAATTTAATCATATTAAATCAATTTTCAGCGCATGGTTTAGGGGTGTCTTAGGTATAGATTTAGATGGAACTAGATTCCGAATATACATAGCGGTTTTTAGGGCATAACCCCAAAAAGAAGTAGGCAGTGAAGAATAACTCAACATTGATCTTATCATGTCGAGCAAAGTCCGATTTCTCCTTTCGGCCACACCATTCTGTTGTGGTGTACCGGGTGCAGTCAATTGGGATACCACACATTCTTCAATCAAGAAATCCCAGAACTCTTGGTCCAGGTATTCACCCCCTCGATCTGATCGAAGTGTCTTGATTGGTTTACCTAATTGTTTTTTCAACTTCTGCTCGTAATTCTCTAAACTTTCCAAAAGTTTCAGATTTCCGTTGCATCAGGTAAACATAACCATATCTCGAATAGTCGTCAATAAAGGTGACGTAATATTCGTAACCTCCTCTAGCTTGGACGTTTAACGGTCCACATACATCTGAATGTATCAGTTGTAGGGGTTCTGTAGCTCTTACTCCTTTTGCTGTAAAAGGTCTCTTGGTCATCTTACCTTCCCAACAAGATTCACAGACTGGAAGCTCGCCAACTTTTAGCTCACGCAAAGGACCATCCTTTACCAGTCTTTCAATCCTATTTAGGTTAATGTGACCAAGTCTAAGGTGCCACAGATATGTGTTATTTCGTGAGAAATCTTTTGCTTTTTATTCTTAGGTTCGGCAACTCTGAACATTTCAGTGTTAAGCAGTGAATTAGGTATTGGTTTTATACAATATAAACCATCATCCAGACGTCCAGAACAAATATTTAAACCATTTCGAGAAATATGAACAAATTCATTATCAAAATAAACTTTAAATAATTGTTCACATAATTTGGCCACAGAAATCAAATTTCTGCGAATGTCTGGAATAAAATAAACACTGTTCAAAACTAAAAATTTATTTTCCCTAAAACGAAGTCTAACTTCTCCCACTGCTTTTGCCGAAACTCTTGCGCCATTGCCTACTTTCATCGTGTAGTCCCCATCAGCTAACTCAGTATAACAACTAAGATTTTGCAAAGAAAAACAAACATGATTAGTTGCTCCCGAATCAATTATCCAGGCTGAGGTATCACCCTCTACTAAACATGTTTCAAGAACTAGTAAATCGGATTTACCTTGTTCCTTTTTCTCCTTCGCTTTTCCCTGGTTCTGGTTTTTCCTTTTGTTTTTACCAGAACTTCCTGCAACTACAACATTTGCTTCTCCTCCCCTTCTTTTGTTGGTGGATTCGAAGTTTTGCAGGTCATTCATGAGTTCCGTGAGATTGCACTTCTTTTTGTTCATAACAAAGTTGTTCACGAACTCATGAAAGTCAGGGGATAGGCTTTCCAGGATGATGCCAACTTGGGTGGCTTCATCGATTCTGGCACCATTGAGCTCCGCATCGTGGCGGTGATCAATCATGTTCAAAACATGTGCCTTGACTGAAGAACCCTTCTTCATCTTATCGTTCATGAAAGCCCTTACGGCATCCAAACGAGCCTTTTCAGAAGGAGCGCCGAACATGGCTTCTAGAGACTCCATTATCTCATAAGCAGTCTCCATCTCCTCATGCTTCTTGCGAAGCACATCGCTCATGCTGGCCAGCATAAAACACTTTGCTTTATTGTTGGCCTTGATCCAGCGATCAAAAGGCTCCCTTGCGGTTTTGGATGCATTAGCCGCGGGTTCAGGAGGACATTCCTCCGCTAGGACAAATTTGTAATCTTCGCAGACCAATAGTATGTTCATGTTACTTTTCCACTTAGCATAATTATCACAGTCTAATTTTTCAGTCGCTAGTAGTGTGATAATGGGATTCGACATATTGCTGGAAATAAATAGAATATTCATCTATTCAATTTATGTGCATGAATATCAAGGCATGTTAATTTTGGCACATTTAAATATGATGCATGATGCACATGAAAATACATAAATCATGTTTTAATTTTGGGTGCCAACGATAATTCAATTTACCACGAATATAGTGCCGCCGTAGGGTAGGTCAAAATATCGCAAATTGAACCGAGACCTACTCAATTAATAAATATAATCAAAATATCTCATATTTTCATATTTACTAACTACCGCTAATTTTGGTCAAAAATATAATCAACAATTTGATTATATCTCCATGAGTGTAGCCCATCATTTCAGATTCTACAGACTTAACTCCGGAGTGCCGCCGTAGGGTAGGTCAAACCGCAAATACATCCTTGAATCCTATCGCTAGGAAGTCAACCTTGTTATTGATCCGAAAGAACACTTTCCGTAGGGAGTGCGGAATCGGTGCCACCGCGAAGCCCCTTTCGAATCTCACGGTGTTGAACTAATGATGGAGACCAGTGGGTCGTGTTGTCATACAACCCTCTCCCACTCATTATTTTGCAAATATGTATTTTGTTTGAAAAACATCTCATGATTTTCAAATCGAAAAATAAACAATTTATTTTTCGGATATGTGAAATTCAAAAATTTAACTTCTAAATTCAATTTCACATGTAACATTATTTTGCAAATCAATTTTGCAACTTAAATCAATTTAATCATATTAAATCGATTTTCAGCGCATGGTTCTTATTTTATTTTATTTTTCTAAAACCCTTTTATAATAAATAAAATAAATAATAACAATTGCGCGTGTATGCATGGCATGTTATAAAAAACATATGAGTAGGCACATGGCATGTTATATGCATGGACATATATATTATATAATTATCAACATAAAATATAAATATATGCAATCAACTATTGAGATGGATTTGACCGGGTCCCATGGAAAAATAAATTACAACTCAATCGAATTGAATAAATAAATAATTACAATAATTATATTCTTCCGTTACATCAACGGGTCTTCGATTCTTGAATTCTTTATTCTTCGGCTTCATTCTTTGTCTCCGGGTTGGATTTCACCTTCCTTGGGATCCGGAACTTTTCCGGGCCCGTCGGCACGCTTCACGAGGGTTTCGGAACCCTTCGGGCCCGTTCGGGATCAAATCCCGAACTTGGGCCGCCAGGCGCGCTGGGCCGCAGCCTGGGCCGCGGCCTGGCCACGCGCTGGGGCGCGGCCTGGACACGCCTGGGGCGCGGCCTGGACACGCCTGGGGCGCGGCCTGGACGCGCCTGGGCCGCGTCCTGGCCGCGCCTGGGCCGCGTCCGGGACGCGCCTGGGCCGCGTCCTGGCCGCGCCTGGGCCGCGTCCGGGACGCGTCTGGGCCGCGATTCTGGAAATTTCTGGGCAGTTTTCTGGGCTTCTTTGAAGGCTTCAAACATGATCTTCAAGGCCTCCTTCTTGATTCAAAAACCCTAATTCTACCCAAATCCTAGAATTACAATAATTCTAATCCCGAATTAAATTACAAATAATTTATTAACAAATGAATATAACCGATCCATGGAACCATATAATTAACGACCAAATCCATCATCCATACATTCATCATCATGAATAAAAATAAACATCCATAAATGCAAGTGCCTACTCATCACATACATACTTATTCAATTATCCAATAATCGAAGCATAAATTAATATCGTCTATAGACCGCTCTGATACCAATTGTTGGTTGCCGAATCGAATTCGGCGGCGGAAACGCAGCGGAAAGGCGGATCGTGTATCACAAAAATTTTCATAAAACTTTTGAGATACTCTATAGATTATATTAATTTATGCACCAATAAATTAGTCTCATTAATTTATAAGAATCAAGGATCAACCGAAAAAATACCTTGTAGCCGACTCGGATGATATCTTGATTTTCTTTGACCACGAACAGTCCTAGCTCCAAGCTTTTGTGTTTAGAACACCAAAGTCTTCCACGTCAATTCCTTGATTCCACGTAGACGTGTGGGTGGGCACACGTGAGACAAAACGGTTTCTAAAACACTCGAATTTCCACAAACACCAACGCATGCACGATGTGGAATTTTTTGGAGAAAAATATTTTCTCTCTCTTAGCTATGAGAAATTTCGGCCACACTAGGAAACTAGGGCTGAAAAGTGTTTCAAGATTGTCTCACAATTTTTCATTTATCTCATATTTAAAGAGAAGAAGTCAAACTTCAAAATAGGATCAAATCCTTATCTCCAATTTTGAATTTGGAACAAAAAATCCCTTCCCCTTATCCCTTAGGTGTGTGGCACATAAATAAGATAAGGAAGGAAGATATTTTATCCATTATCCAGTAGTTCAATTTTAATTCAGATTCAAATTTGAATTTAAGTCAAACTTAAATTAATTTGAATTTTAAATTAAACAACTTATCAAATAAGTTTAAATGGATAAATCTAGATATGTTCAAATTCAAATTTAAATAATCTCATTATTTAAATAATAATTAATTCTCAATTAATTATTCTTCGAGTATTTAATTTTAGAATTCCGTAATTCTAAAATTCCATTTTGCCCTTTGTGTCTGGTAGAATTACAAGGACGACGCGGGGACTAATGGACCTATAATTCTGAGCTCCAATAAAATTAATAATTAATTAAACACTTTAATTAATTAATTAATTCTATTAATTCCAATAGTTACTCCACTATAAACTTGGAATACTCTCGGAATTATAGACATTAATTACTTCTAAACTGTGAAGTGTCCATTTGATATAGTCATTGCAAATAGATCGATCCTCCATAAATAATTCATAATTAGAGTCAGGTAGAATCCGTTAACCTTTCTAATTACATCTTTATCCTTGAGTACCATTGATTCTCTAATGGATAGTGATTCATAAAACAAATTCATGAACCAGAGCGCTCTTACTAATCCAAGTACCGAATCAACACTCAAGAGAATTATTTATCTGCTTCTCTCTCAAGAAGGAATGGATTCCATCTCGTATAATAACATTCCAAGCTACCTATTTCATTATGTCTCCAAAATACAAGGAATAGGATTCAGGGTCTCGGAATCCGTACCGAGTAAATCAAAAGACATAAATCCATAAATAGGAGTTTGTTAAGAAATCAGGATTAAGATCATTCTATATATGACCATCGGTAGACTCAATTAGAATTTCTATGCTTAACGGAAATTATTAGAAATTCATATTGTGTCTGCGTGCATGTTCCACATAATCTCATTATGCGAAATACACTCATTCAATATCTCGCCATATTAACAGTGAGGATAACACCGTTCCATTCTAAATGGGAATGACATGTATTAATAATGTTTTAATTAAAGATTCCAAACTTTAATTAAATTCATTATGAACAGTTACTTTTTGATTATTATCCTTAAACATTATCCTCTTGTATATAACACTTATATACTATGTTTAAGGTTACATAATAATCAAGGAATTTTATTTGATATTCATAAAATATTCATAAATATATGCACATAAAATGATGAATAAACTATTTTATTAAATAAATAATAAATATCCTTTTACATCTCATGCTTTCAGGACACTATTCCCAACATTAAGCCCTCACAATTCTCCTTTGAAAAGGCCCCATTTCTCTATCACATAGGTGATTTCTTAATGAAGAGTAACTCGTATTACTCCACTCAGATTCCTGACACATCTTGCGCATAATAATCATTAAAAATAAATGTTCAACCTTTTATCGTACGGGTTTCACTGTTTTCATCATAGGAATAGGCTGGGGTAACTTAGCTGGTCTTTACAATTTAGTTGTCCTATTGAACCTAGATCTTGGGATCTCTAGGCAATTAGGTTGGGTTTTCACTACTTCGACCTGCTTTTCCATGGGCTTCAGTCTCTTTCCTCTCGATGTTTTCTTAGCTTGATCTCTATTTAGTCATTTGGTCAACAGATTTGTAATATTATCTTTCGACCTTATATAGTCAATGGCCATGACTCCCATTGAGATAAGTTGTCTAATTGTATTATGTCGATGACGTATATGTCGAGACTTACCATTGTACATCATATTATGTGCTCTACCAATGGTTGATTGGCTATCATTGTGTATGCAAATTACAGGTACATGCTTTGGCTAATCTAGATTGTCCTCCAAGAAATGTCTAAGCCTTTCAGCTTCTTCGCCACATTTATCCAAAGTGACAAACTCAGCTTCCATTGTAGACCTGGTTATTATAGTTTTCTTAGAGGATTTCCATGAAATAGTTGCACCACCCAAGGAAAATAGATATCCACTAGTAGACTTAGAATCATGTGTATTGGATATCCAACTTGCATCAGAGTATCCTTCTAATACAGCAACTTGAAGCATTTCCCTTGGAATTTCTTCTTGACAATTCCTTCTTTTGGTCCCAACTTGGATTCAGGCTTTCCTTTCTTTTTGGAGCCATCATGCTCCACCACATTAGCCTTAGCAGAGCTTGCGGTTGCATTGGAGAACTTCTTGTTAGACCGCCTATTGTCTTCTTCGATACGAAGCTTGACAACCAATTACTCAATAATCATCTATTTCCTCTTGCGCATTGATAAGTGCACAAATTTGCACTTTTAATGTTCATAATTGTCAAAATATTTTATCAAATTTGTGATTTTAATTTCAAATATTCCTAAATTTAGAGGATTTAATTTTAATTGAATTTATTTTATTTTTCAGGTTTTTGAAAAAAACAATTGAATTTGGGCTAGTTTACCAAGCAAAACCCAAAAGTTGAGCCCAAGAAAAGCCCAATTCGGCCTAAAAACCCATCAGCCCATCATTCAGCCAAGCCAAGCCGAGAGCCGCGAGCCGAGCCAAGAAGCTTCGAGCCCAGCCAAGCCGACACGTGTCAACCACTGCGCACCGCAGTCCGGTGGGCCCCGCTTTCCAGCTCCCTCCAGTCAAAGAATGCCACGTGTCCCACATGTTCCCCCGGATACGCGCGCGTTGCGCGCACCGCCGCTCCTCCGCGCGAGTTCTCCTCACGCGCGCGTCATCGGGATTTTCTTACTCTTCCGCGTGGGTCCCGCGTGCCAGAGCCCATCCAACCACGTTGCGCCACGTGTCCGCCTGTCCCCCGCGTACGCGCGTTTCCCGCGCACTCTCCCTCTCCGCGCGACTTTCTCTCCCGCGCGCGTCCAACTCTCGCCACGTGGCCCAGCTGTGCAGCATGTCTTCTCCCGCGCGCGAATGGCCAGCTGACACGTGTCCCACTCTTCAGAACGTGATGAATTTTCTTCACAATTAAGGATCCGGTTTTTACACTCTTAACACATCAAAAAAACTCTATAAATAGGATGATTGTGAAGGTGATTAGTTACATTTTTTAGAGCCTAAATTCTCACATATTTTCTTGTTGTTATTCTCATATTTTCTTTTTAGAATTTTATGGGAATTATGTACAAGTTAGGCTAGAGTATTTAGGTGAGGCTTGAGATGATCCTATATGTGTAGTAAATTTATTTGGATTTTCGATTCTCCAATGGTTTGTAAGTTTTATACATTTGAGTAAATAATTTTCTTTTATCATATTTCTTCTTCTTATCAATATATTTTATTGTCAACTCTCATATAAATCTAGTCATGCTCTTTTTATGTGATTGTTGCGTTATATTATATATTGATCATTATTATTTTATGAGTAGTCTTTTACTGCATTATTGCCAACGGTATATTGTCGCTCTTAGATTTAGTAATCTTTTACTGCATTATTGCCAACGGTATATTGTCGCTCTTGGATTTCTCATAAGATAATTTTTCCTAATTTTAAACGTTAGAATTTTATTTACTCGAATACATTTTTAATTCATATGTTCTTCAAATATTTATTTTCCGATTGATTGTTTGGGATGTAAAACTTTCAATTGAGTCAATTCATGAATCAGAATCCAAATAGGTGAACAAAGCATATGGAGGATTCTCAAAGCCTTACCACTTTTTTATTTATTGAATTTTCTTTATTTTAAATTGTTCAAAAAATATCAAAAACACTCATTTATTTTTCTTTGTTTGATTGCCTACTTTCTTAACGCTTTTTATTTGCTAATCATTTCTTGTTCAATTTAACACTTCCTCGTGGGATCGACCGTTCAAATTGTACTACAATTGACCGCTTGTTTTTGTACACGTTTGGGCGTAATCACGCATCAGATAGCTTTTGAACTCCTTCTAAGAGGGGGTAGCTTATTAAACAGCGCAGCTACTTGAAAGAATTCACTGATAGCCATTCCCTCGGCATGTATCTCATGAATTATCAATTGGAGCTCTTGACTTGACTAATAACAGTGTTGGAGCCCCCCATCTTGTAATTTAGGAATTGGCCCACTAAGAACTTCTTAGCACCCGCGTCTGTGGACTTCTATTTATGGTTCAAGGATTTTTATAATTCCTTAGTTGTTTTCTTTGAGCTATACACGTTGTAAAGCCCATCAACAAAGTCATTGTCACGCCTCCGACTGGGGGTCGGTGACGTGGAGGTTCGATTAGGAGTTAAACATTTAATAATTAAAACCAACAGTAAAATATTGAAGGAATCTCCCAAATGAGCCCTACTATTTAGCTGAAAATTAAATTACACGAAAGTTACGGGGTCTTCCCCACTTTCTCAATCACAAGAGGCTAAAACTCAAGCCTCTACCTCGTTCTAACATCTTTCAGGGCTACACCCACAGGTTCTACCCATAAGATCTTTTAGTATTGTACATACATGAACATGTAAATAATATTAAATACATCAACCACAATCTAGAAATCCAAATATCAGAGTTTACAGAAGTTTTACAATTCTTACATTTATACACCAAGAGGGTGAGCATAATCCTCTCTTAACCGGGTGGTAGCAACTCAGCTACTCCGCACTGTTCCTAGAGTCGCCTGAGAGGGGTTTAACATTTATTAAATAATAAAACGTGAGCGAAAGGGCCAGTAGGATATATTTTGAAATAACTTTGTAAATAAGTAAATAAGTAAATAAATGAATGAGTGAATGAACAAATATACACATTCAGTTCCAACACAATTGCCGAAACCTCACATCTTTTTTCTCAAAGGAAATATAACTGAAAATCTCCGTATTATAGGCATCAGCAAGTAATTTATACTATGATAAATTACTTACACAACCAAATGCACAAGCCATCACCCCGGGCCGGATTTCGGGTCCTACCCCCAAGGATGCACTCTCCACATCCTATGTAGGCCATTAGTCGGTTTACCGATTTGTAAGATCTCTTGTCTTAAGAAATCATTCATTAAACTTTATAAAACAGTTCATTATACTCCCCAGAATCTACAACAAGCCATGGGGGCTAAAATATTTTTCTTTTGCAAACATGCCATTTTCTTTAAAACATTTGTAAGGCCGAAACTTTTTTAAAAATAGGTTCACAAAGGAAAGGATAAGAAATCCTACCTCTCAAATTTCAAACTTGTGGCTAGTGGTGTACTATTCTAGCTTCTGCTTCCTCAAGCCCCTCAATCAGAGTGCTCAGCTAACACTGATACAAGACAACACTTTAGGATATCATTCTCATTCCTAAAGCAATTCAGTCTCAATTATATCCTTTGATTTCCTATTAGTGTGCCTTAATCAATTTTTAAGTTTCATAAATCAATTCAGATTTCAAATCATCATTCCAAGGGTTTTTGATTCCAAAACATGGATTAAAGATGCTAATCCATTCACTCTAGATCCCCAAAATGAAGCTAATTTGGGTTCTCCCCGAAATCAAGGTCAAAACAGGGTTTTCAGGCAAAACAGGGTTAAACCCCGTGTACACCGGTCGACTGGTGATAGAGTAGTGCAACACCGTCGGTCGACTGGTGGTGTGCACTTCGGTCGACCTATTATCGTGCCATCCGGTCTATTAGATAGGTCGACATCGACTGGTGGAATCAGCAGGGCGAAGGAAAACCTGTGGAATCAGCCCAAAAACTTACAATTTCGGTTCCAAATCCAAATATTTCAAAGGAAAACCACTAAATCCGGGTTCTAAGTACTCAAACAAGTCCAAAGAGCCTAAAATCTCCAATTTCTATCATGCTTTTACTCAAAATCCATCAAAATCTATTTCGAACCAAAAATAAGTTTTTAAATTCGAAAACTTGAGATTCAAGAGAGGTTTTTCAAAAATCTTACCTCAAATCCTTCTCTTGGCATTGAAAACTTCTTGAAATTCTTCCTTACTTCGAAATCCGGTTGATTTACGGGACAAAAATAGGAGAGAGAAAGAGAGAGTGAGCACGAGAGAGAGTATGCACGAGAAAGGAAAAGAACGGAAGGAAAAGGGAAAAGGAAAGAAAAAGGGAAATAAAATAAAAAGGATAGGTGTCACAAATATTTAAAAGGCAGTCTAGAAGTGTGCCCATACACACCTTTAGGGTAAAAATATAAATGCTAAGAATTTTTAAATTCTTTGGAATTATTTAAATTACACTTCAGAAACATTTATTAAACAATAATCAATTAATTAAATCAGATTAGACACACTAATAAATCTTAATTACCTCAATTAATCTCATTTAATTCTTCGAGGTGTCACAGCCATTTAACACATAGGTCTGATGCAAGAAGTCAGATTGATTCCATGCAGGAACCGCGTGAAATGCTTGCGCATCCATTTCATCCAATCTAACAGTAGGATGATTATCTTTCAAGAATCTCACAAGATTCAATGTTGTTAAATAAAACAACATCTTTTGTTGCCATGTCTTAAAATTCGGCCCACTGAACTTATCAGGCTTCTAATTATGGTTCACAGGAACTGAGATTGGCAAAGGCTGCATCGAGGTCAAGCCAGGGGTCAGGATTGAGACAGACGTATGTCCCACAGGTGATGACTTCGGTATCATAATGTTACTTCCAATAGGAACAACCACGTTCATGTTATCAGCCATTTCTTTAAAACCAAAAATTTCCACATTAGTAAGGAAATTGACAAAGATTTCCAACAACAAAAATGCATCTTCTTTTGCAAACATCGTCCTTTGTATATGAATATGTTTTAAGATTGTTAGGCAATAATATGAAAAATGCAAAGAAGAACAATATATATCAACTTGTTGTAAAAACAATGTATTAAAATTGTTACAACACTAATTCAACGTTCTGCTAAATTTGAAAATCGAATTGGCAAGGATGTCAAAACAAGTGAATCATGCTTTCCTTAAAGCACTATCAGAACTGTCCGACGAACTAGAACTTGCACCTTTTCTTTATCACCAAACACCGACTACAAAGACATCAAAAAGAACTAAAAAAAATCCGAGAGAAAAGATATTGCGTGTTCTGTTTGTGTCTCCAAATGGCTGAGGAGACCTTCTTATATAGGATGCTGCAGGGGATGTTACAATGTTGGAATAATGGTGAATAAATCAGAATTTATTCTCAGATTAATGGAGATTCAATTTAGAGGTTACGACCCTACAAAACCATACGAACCTGCTCCAAAGTATGTCCAAATTCAGAGCCATAAACCCTACACTAATGCTGGTTAATGTTGCAATTTTCTAGGCCATAAACCCTACACTAATGCAAAGTTAAAGCCTGTACAAATGCTGCAGTTTTAGTTTCTTACCAATCTGAATTTATTCAAAAATAAATTATGGATTTAAGTTGGAAAAATAAAAAGAAAAGTTACAGAACAAGGCCCGCACGGAGTGAGCTTTTCGGTCTGCCATTCGTGTTCGTAGGTCGCGGGTGCACATTTTGGGCCCCTAACCCACTGGGTTTGTGATTTGCACCCGCTGCGTGCAAGAGAGCCTCTTAGGTATACATGCTTACTTATGCTTCAAAGTGTAATCACTTATATACACCACCAATACTTCATTCCTAGCCAATGTGTAATTTTACAATTTCCAACTAATTTAACCATCCCAAGTGACATACTTAAAGTATCAATTTCTCATTCACCCAATATCCATTTAAGTGTGTGAATATCCGATTTCGATCTCCTCGTAATGGAGAACACAAATCTATCGAAATCCGTCTCAAAATTTAATTGGCCCTCATTCCAATATGGGCCTCAAAATGAGCCTTTAACATATCTTACTAAGCCATTTTCCCACAATTGTTATCCTAAAATTCCTTTTCCTCTTATTAGCAGGTTTGCTTTTCCAAAACAAATAATGTTGAATCATAAACGTAACTCAACTGAATATTATAGGGAGAAAGAGGAAAATAGGTCAAAATTTAAGATGAATTAAAATTAATAGGCCAATAGTTTACATAAGTTAATAAATAGGCCAAATTATTATTTTCGTCCATAACTTGTCTGGTTATGAACCATAACTTGACAAGTTATTATTCATAATTGTCCATAACTTGTCTGGTTATAAACCATAACTTGACAAGTTTGTCCATAACTTATCTGGTTATGAACCATAACTTGATAAGTTATGGCCTATTAATTTCTATAACTAAAAATTGGCCTATTTCCTTTCTTAAGCTTTTCATATTGGCCTATTTTCTACTATTTCCCAATATTATATTGCATTGCCTATTTTGTACACTAATTTTAGTGGATGATTGACTTTCTTCATAGAAATAATTAAATAAATGACCGGCTCCCAAATGTTAATCATCTAAAAAGAATTATTTACCACGTAAATGAGTATACCATGTAAATGACTCATGAGTCATTTACCATGTAAATAAATCACTTACCACTAAATAAATCATCTACTAGGTTAATGAGTAATTTACCAGTCATTTACCATGTAAATAAATCACTTACCATGGAGCCTAGTTGCTCTTAGATGGCCGGAATGTTGCAAAGAACTCGAACACCAAATCGACGTTCTCCTTATCAACCTTTTGTCTTCACTCGCTACATCTGATGCACGAGTTTTGAGAGATCGAAGTCACGCAATCTACATCTTTAGATGCTGGAGTTTGGAAGAGAGTTCAACTAGGAAAAAAGTGATTTGCAGAGGCGAGAGAATGAAATTGGAAGAGATAGAGAGATTTGCAGAGGAAAGAGAATGAACTTGGTAGAGATAGAGAGATTTGCAAAGGAAAGAGAATGAACGAAAGAGAGAGATAAAAGGAGAGAGAGAGGAATTGTTAGGTTTGAAGAGAGAGAAAGCGAGTGGGTTTGATGAGAGAACAAGATCAGAGGAAAGGGTGTAAGATGGAGGAGAGAGGATAATGTGAAATTAGAGTGTGCTATATGAATAGGTATATTATTGGTATTTTATTGTATCTTGAAACAAGGATCTAAACTTTTCTACATTTACTTAACCTACTCTTAATATCTACTGTTTATTTTAATTACCCTCCATATTTCTCATATTTTCCTCATTCTCCCCTAATATTATAATCATCCAAAATGTAACAACAATAACATGCAATTCAAAGTAAAAAAAGTTAATAACTAATAATATTACAGTCATCCAAAATCAAAAAGTAACAAATAACAATAACAAGCAGTCCAAAGCAAACGTTCATAACTAATAATATTATAGTCATTCAAAGTCTAAATGTAAATAACAAGTTTTTTTTTTCTATTTTAAAAAGTTACAAACCAAATCGGACTGTTAAGAAAATGATCCGGTCCGGTTTTAAACCATTTTATTAACGATGTTGATGTGGAACCGAACTGGCAGTCTAAAAACTAACTACTCGTTTTGAATAGGGCTGTAAGAAATCACCCCGAGCCCGATGAACCCAGTCGAGCCGAGCCGACCCTACTCGAAAATCATGGGTTTCCAATTTTTTATTTAATTTTCAGTTTTAATTATGCCTAACCCGCACTACATGGGTAGGGGCGCGGGGTGGGGTTACATGAACCCGAGGTAACCCTACCCGTCCGAACATGTTCAAAGTAGGTAAAACAATGTCTAGCACTTCAAATTCTTACTTTCATAAGTTTATGGACTTTATGCATTTAAACTGTTAACTTATTTATGTTTTGGATTCACGGTTTGTGTAAAAAATGCTTGTATGCCATAGTTGTTGAATTAAGACATTCTTTATTTATATTGGAAATGTTTGATTTCAAAGTGAGTGTTTTAATTGTTCACCTTGCATTTAGACCCCCTCTTGAAGGAAAGACATGTTCTGTTTGATAATGATTTCTTCTCTAACAAGCACAATTAATTGACTAAAAAGTGATCATGTGATCATTGAGATCACCAACCCGAGTAACCCGACCCTACTTGATGTCACCCGAAAGGTTGCGGGTTTGTAGACTTAAAAGAGTGTCGCGGCTTAAAATCTTTTCAACCCCTACTGGTCGGGTAGGCTTAATTTTTTAGCTCAACCCTATCCTACCCAGCCGATTTACACCCCTAGTTTTGAATCGGCGACTGAACCAGACTGTGCACAGGCCTAGCACAAGGGGAAAACTGAAGAAAAACGACAACAAATATTTAAACCAGATAAACAAAATAAAAACGACAGCTACGAAGAAATGACATCGTTTACAAACATTAGTTAGTGTAGAAACGACAAACAACATAATCGGGGAAAAAACAAGAAAGTGGTTAAATGGCTGCTCTCCAATAACAACAGTACCCAAAACGTCGACAAATAAAAAAACGACAACAATTTTGAAATTATGAAATATACTAGAGTGATTTTAAATTTAATTTTAAAATTAGAATTATGATTTACGATTTTAAGTCTAAATTATAGTTCTGAAATTAAAATCAAAATTATAGGTTTAAACCACTCAAAATTAAGGAGAGAAATTTTAAATTAAAAGTAATTTATAGTTTAAAATATCACATTGAAAATTTAAATCCTTAAATTAAACCTATCTAAATTCAACACTTAATTTCTGAATAAATTAAATTAATTTTTTTTATTTTGAATAAATAAATACTAATTTAAATCAAAATTATAATTTTAAATTCAGAACTCTAATACCCAACAACACTAAAGCTCGTTCACTTTGTCGATTCGAGTTTAGAATTCGAGTTTTGCTACAGTAAAAAGCTCTCAGAAACAGTCACATTTAACTTTTTTATTACAGTAAAAAATTCTTATATAAGATCATATTTTAACTCGAATTAAAAACTCAAATCAGCGAACTAAACAGGACAATTATTCTGACAATCACAATAAGAAAAACTGCAAAAACAGAAAACCACGTGGCACAAAGGAAAGTCGGTGAATTTAACAATGGTATGCCGTATGCATTATCCACTGGTGGCAAATTCGTCATTTTGAAATCTTTTTCTTTTAAAATTTTTTTCAAAAGTAATTCTATATATTGTTCTCCACCACCACTGGCACTCACCTTCACTTGTAAAACCCTAACCCTTATTCTCTCTCTCTCCTGAGAAAAAAGCCCAAAATTTTTCGATCAAATCAGATTTTACACCAATTACTTTCTCGGGAGAAAAGCAAAGAAAAATCTGAAATTGGAATACTATGGGTTCGAAATCCAAGGGCGATAATCCACACTCAGGCGACGGTGCCAGTCCTGGGTTCGTTTTTTCTGTTTTTATTCGATTTGTTGAAGGAAAAAAAAGCATGGATTTTTTTTTTTTAATGAATTTATGAGCTTTCCGAATCGTTTTGTGCTTTTTTGCATCCTAATTTGAATCTTTTTCTTTGAGACTGCAGGAAGATTTTCATTGGAGATTCGCGAAAGACACCATTATGGTTAGTCGCAGAGATATGAAGTTTCACTTTTCCTCTCTCTCCTCTCTCTCGCTATATATGTGTGTGTGTGTGTGGTTGTGTCTATATATATATATATATATATATATATATATGTATATGTATATGTATCTCAGTGACTATATGATTCGTGCTTCTTTTACTGAGTTTCATATAATGCAATGCAGTGAAATTGCTTTTTCAGTTGTGGTTAGCTTCTAATTTGAATAACTGATTTAGAAGAGGGTATTTGTACTCTATTTTTTAATGTAAAATTGTTAGTTATTTAAATTGGTCCAAGTTAATTTTCTTAAATTTTGAGAATTTTTCCCCATAAATTTATTATGAATGGGCCAAATCTGCCAAAAAAAAAAAAAGGTGGTCAGCGATTGATTGTCCAAATATAGTTTTTTAAGGATTAAATTGCCGTAACTAATAATGCCAAAAATCATTTTGTTTTTGAGTTAGATTCATAGTAAGCTGGGATGTTTCTTTTTCATTACTAATGTGGCACTTCTTGTTCCGTTTTGTTTTTAATGACTTTAGCTACGTTTAATAAGCACTTTGGAAAATATGGGGAGATAGTGGACTCGGTTATAATGAAAGACCGCTTCACGGGTCAGCCGAGGGGTTTCGGTTTTATCACTTATGCTGATCCTTCGGTTGTTGACATGGTTATTGAGGACACCCATGTGATTAATGGGAAACAGGTAACAAAATTGTATTTATGTGTTATTTTGTGCATGTTTTGATGGTGTTATAGTTATCCCACTGATGTTTAAAAGTATAAGCCAAGGTTTAATTGGAAGTTTGATTACTGACATCGGAGCAGGTTGAGATAAAAAGGACCATACCGAAAGGCCAGGGTCATACTAAGGATTTCAAAACCAAGAAGATATTTGTTGGTGGGATTCCATCAACAGTTACTGAAGGTAGGCAGTTTTTATGTTTTACTTCTCTGTTTTCTATGTACGTTGTTTTCTATGTACAGTAGAGCTTGCTTGTGGTGAAAGTCTTAAGTGAAGTATGTTCTCTGTCGGGTCTCTATTTTCTTACTAGTTACCTTTTTGAGTTGCCAGATGAGTTGAAAAGTTTCTTCTCGAAGTATGGGAAAGTTGTGGAACATCAAATCATTCATGATCACGAGACCAATCGCTCGCGAGGCTTTGGATTTGTAATTTTTGAGAGTGAGGAAGTTGTAGATGAATTGTTATCCAAGGGAAATATGGTTGATATAGCTGGTACCCAGGTGAGCTTGTTTAAATGGCGTCCAAAGAAACCGGCATGTACACAGAGTTCTCCTCAATGTGGAGTGTGCATTATTATTGCATTCTCCAATTTTATTTATACCATTTGCAGAAAGAAAGAAAAGTATTTTATTTTTAATTTCTTTATATTTCATCAAAGAGACCGCCTTTGGTGATTTGATTCTAATTTTAGGTCGAGGTGGTTTCAGGTATAGACAATCACGGGAAAGGGCTACGACCATAGTTCTATTGCAGCAGAATTTAGGTTAACTAAGTTGCTTTGTTGTAGGTGGAGATCAAGAAAGCTGAACCAAAGAAAGCCTCAAATCCACCACCTGCTCCTGCATATGGTGGCATTTCTAGGGCTCGTTCTTTCAGTGATGGATACGGTGGATTTGAAAGTCCTTATGGTGGTTTTGATGGGGGCTACGGCCCCGGTCCCTATAGGACTCCTGGGGGTGCTCTTGGCAGCAGGCTTGGTAGTGGATATGGTTATGGTAGTGGTAGTGGCGAGTTTGGTGGGGGATATGGAAGCTTTGGCAGCAGTAGCTTAGGTGGCTTCCGAGGTGAATCTTCCTTTGGTTATACTAGTCGATTTGGACCCTATGGTGGTGGTTTTGGCGGGGGTGGCTATGGTGCAAGTGATTTAGGTGGATATGGTCGTGGTGGGGAAGGCTATGGAGGATATGGCAGTTCAGGCTATGGTGGTGGTAGTGGATACGACTCTGGTCCAGGTGCTAGTTATGGTGGAGCGAGTGGCCTTTATGGAAGGGGAGGCTATAGTGGCAGTAGTCGTTACCACCCTTATGCAAGGTAGAAATGAAAGGCACTAGTCAGTATCGTCCCTATGTGCGATAGTATGAAGCCATTTTTATGCAGTTGCTTAAGCTTTTGCCTATAGAAGTTTGTCACAGGTTCCTCTAGTTTTGTTTATTGCATCGATAGGCACTTCCTCACTGCCGCTAGAGGCTTCCTATTGTATGGCTTAGACAAGCTTTAAACGATCAGAAGAGCTTTCTCATTAGACTTTATGTTCTATTGTATGGTTTAGACAAACTAGATTGTTTCAAGCTAGTCTTTGGTGTGCTTAATCTAGTTTAATTAATATAGTGTATTGCGTATTATAGTCGGCTTATTGCAGCGCCTGTTACGATCTGCTTTAGTTCGTTCTAGAATATTAATCTTTTTTGTTTAGCATGTCATTTTTGCCTTGGCATTCAGGTTATGAGATGGTTTAGTTTGATTTTTGACTTATTTATTTTTTTGCAACTGAGATGTAAATCTGTGCTACTTAAGTTAACCTGAGATAAGATAAGACTGTTAAGTTGTTTAGTGTGCTTCTAAGGCTGTTTTAGATCTTCTCGATTTTCTTCTTTGTCAGGAAACTGGTGAATGAGAAGCTATTTCTATGCTTCTATTTTTTGAGAAGTTGTGTGGTTATCTTCCTGGGGTCTAGAGCTAGTTAAGGGGTTTTCTTTTGTATTTTTGAGTTAGGATGATTTGAGTGATAATCTTGAGTTGAGTTTGAGTTATAACATGAGTTGAAGTTATAATTTGAGTTTGTGTTTAGATGTGTATATTTAAGTTATGATTTGAATTGAGAATCTTTTTGAGTTTGTGTTTGGGTGGGTCAAAATTTAAATTTGAATTTAGATAATATTTTAATAAAAACTCAATGATGATGAAGTTTTATTTGTCTTTTTGTTGTGAATGTATAGAAAAAAAAAATTATCTCAATCAGAATTAAAACGAAAAGGTTATGACATTTTTAAGAATAGAAAAAATATTATTTATTAACTTGAGTTTGAGTTTATGAATTTAAGTTAAAAAGAGAAACTTAGGGCATGTTCTTTTATACATAAAACTAAAAAAAAGACAACTCAAGTTTCAACTTTATTCAAGTTCACGTTTTCTTTTAAGTTTTAACTTTACTCAGGCCCCGTTCATTTCGCTTATTCGAGTTTAGAATTTAAGTTTTGCTACAGTAAAAAGCTCTCATAAACAATCACATCTAACTTTTTTGCTACAGTAAAAAGCTCTCACATAAAATCAAATCTCAATTCGAATTAAAAATTCGAATCAGCGAAGTGAACGGGCCCTCAATTTTATTCAACTTTATTCAAGTTCTAATTTCAACTCAAGTTATAATTCAAATTCAACTCAAAAATTATACTCAAATTACACTCCAGTTAAATTTGAGTTTAGTTTTAGACTCCGTTCATTTCGCTTATTTGAGTTTAGAATTCGAGTTTTGTTACAGTAAAAAGCTCTCTCAAACAATTACATTTAAGTTTTTTGCTACAGTAAAAAGTTTTCACATAAAATTAAATCTCAACTCGAATTAAAAATTCGAATCAGCGAACTAAACGGGCCCTTAAACTTGAGTTCAAACTCGAATTCAAACTCGAGTTCAAATTTAAATTTTATAAAAGAATATGAATTTGAATAAAGTTGTAATTTGAGTTTAAATTTTTTCTTAATTTCGTTATAAAAAGATCAACTCCTTAATCTTATGGTCATTTCCCAACCGGAGTACTTTTATTTTAGGTTTAGGAGAATTATGTGGTTGGTACCAAAAATATCAGTGTTGCAGAATTTTGGGCCGTCGGGACGTATACAAATAAAAATAAGTATGTAAATTGAACGGGACAAGCCGACGGTCTAGAATTGCATCTCAATACAAATATGGCATTTTCTTTTACGAATTTTCTTTTGCTTCTGGTTTACGAATTTTCTGCTGTTAGTTTTATTTTTTTTATTTATTAGGCACTGATCTCTTTGTGGTCAGCCTCTTATTGGAACAAGATACGAAAGTGAATAGAGCTCACTAAAATGGCAATATAGCTGCATCCTTTAATAATAATAATAATAATAATAATAATATTAAAGAAAAGTTTTAAAGCATTTTGGAGGGTAGACTCATCTTGCTAGTACATATCTTGCACTTTTAGTTGTAAAAGTTCCAATATTATTCTCTAATTTGCCATGTTGAATTGAATTGAATTCCTCTAAAGAGAGCAAAATGTTGATCAAACTTGCTAACCCGCTCAAGCATTCATCATCTGCCCACCTTATAGAGTATTGACTTTTTATTTTGCAATTACTATGAAATCCCTCTCACTATATATAATATTGTTTATGTTATATAAAGTTATGAAGGGTCCTTCTATAGTGCTTTTAACATTCGAAATTTACAAATTTTAATGTAAAATTCACAAACTATTATATATATATATTTTTTAAATTTACAAGTTTATTATAACTTATGTAATTTTAATGTTAAAAGTTTATAAGTTTTAACATAAAATTTGTAAAGTTATTGTATTTATGGCACTTGTATGAAAATTTTCTCATGGCATAACAAAAGTTCTCAATTTTGAAATATGAACTTTGCGTTATGGATGGAGTATAATGCTACATGGAGTGTGGACTTTAGGTAGTTGGAGGCTTTTTGTTACAAGATATTTTATTACCCAAGTAAAAATTTGTCGAAAAAATTTGTAAAAAAGATGACTAAAAACAAAAGAAATCTCTACCCACTCGCGAAACCAACCGCCCCCATGAACCTGCCTACACTATTGGATGATTCAAGGTTGGAATTTTGACACCTGCCTCCGTTTAGTTCGTTGGTTCGAGTTTTTAATTTGAGTTGAGATTTGATTTTATGTGAGAGCTTTTTACTGTAGCAAAAAAGTTAAATGTGATTGTTTGTGAGAGCTTTTTTACTGTAACAAAACTCAAATTCTAAACTCGAATCAGCGAAATGAACGGGGCCTTTAACTTGCCCATGAACACCCAAAAATAGGTTTTTCCACTTTTATACCGTGTATGTTAAGAGTCACATTTTATTTTTACTCTTTAATATTAGTTCATATATTTTTATCTTTTAAATTAAAATTAGTTAAGGGATATGATTTTTTTAAAAAGAGATATTTTTAATAAGTGGGGTATTTAAGAAGATAGAATATGTAATATTCTCTTAAGAAAAAGACTATAAATTCCTAAGAGAAAAAAAAAATCATAGATGAAACTTGATGGTACCAAATTTCATGAATTTAACTGTTATTTATTAATTATTATTATTATTATTTTGTAAGAACTACTATTAATAGTTGGAGTAACTTGCTAGTTGCTATTGGACGGAGTGTTTTTAATAATTTTGTAAAGAGTTAAATTTATGGATAGTCTCTAATTTTTTTTTTCTCTTTTTACAATTAATTTTTATAGTCAATTTCTTTTATGAACATTTAGGGCTAGCAATTCGTGTTTGCGGGTTGTGTTTGAGCCGACACGATTATGGCACGATACGATTATAGTGAGCACGAACACGCCACGATTAATAAATGTGTCAGAAACCCAAACACGAACACGACATGCTAATAAAACGGTTAACGACACGACATGTGAACACGATTATTAAACGTGTCGTGACGGGTCAACACGAAAAAAACACGTTTATGACTCGTTTATGACCCAACTAGCAAAAATAGTGAATTTTATATTGTATTCAAAACTATATTAATTGACTACTTAATATCACTTATAGTTAAAATCATGCATAATAGCCAACACATATTAAAATATCTAAAACATCACTTATGACATATGTTTCAAAACATACCAATTACTAAACATCTAAAGAAGTTTGAAAACATAACCAAGTACATTTAAATAAGTTGGAAAACATAACCAAATCTTTAAAAATTTAAGTGCATAAAACATAATCAACCATATGCAAGTCCATTGGCATATTTAAGTGCATAAAGCATAAAACATATTTAAAATTTAGGTTTATCCATTACAAATCATCCATTAGCATTTTGTAATCAACCATCTACAAGTCCATCTACAAGTCCATTGGCATTTTGTAATTTTATCAACATGTCATAACTTATTTAAAAGTTAGAGTGTTAAATTAAGTTAACCTTTTTATCAAACACCCTTCATGTAAATGAGAGAATATAAATAAAACGGGTCGTGAGAGAATAAGAGAATGAGAGAAAGAGAATTAGAAAAACTAGGGTTTTATCTTAAAATATATATATATATGGATTAATAAATGGGTCGTGTCGTGTTGGCCCGATTATGGCCCGTATAACTAAACGGGTTGGCACGAATCTAATCCGTTTATTTTCATGTTATTCGTGCCAGCCCGTTAACGACCTAATTAATAATCGTGTGGTCTAAACCCATTTATCTCGTGTCGTTTCATGTCATTTTATCTTGTTGTGCCTGAAATTGCCGGCCCTATGAACAGTCTTAAAACTCTACAAGTGTTTCATAAATAGTCCTTTTGTTAAATTTTGAATGAAAATCTTTAACTTTCTCTCATAAAAGGTCCCTAAACTATTTTTCTCTCTTTAAAAATAATTTGTATGTTAAAAAAATAATAACCATAATAGAAATTAAAATTGCAAATCATTCTCAAAGCATCACAACCCACTAACCAATATAGTATATATATATATATATATATATATATAATATATTTTCCCCTAAGATCTAGGAAAAAATGACCAAAACAATCTAGCTTTTTCAAATCCCTTCCCACTCATATTTTTTTTCTTTCAGATTTGCCCACTCCTTAATCCCTCGTGCTCGTTGGCCCTTCCATTTTGCCATCTCCTGCTCGTCTCTCCGTTGCTTCCTTTCACTACCCTTGCTATGCACACGCAACCCATTCGCCGCCGCTCCTTCACTCTCCATGCCCATTCACTCCAACAGCTCTTTGGATTCGAACTCAAGAGGGTTTCACATCTTGGAATGATACTTTTAGATTTAATTTCTTTGAATTTTTATTTTTAGTGGAGAGATGAAGACCTGTATTGCTATTCTTTAGAGATTTTATTTTTTTATTTTTTATTTGACTTTTTAGTTTTTTAGCTCTTTTTTTGATTTTATAATTTATAAGATAATATGTTTTTTTTTTTTTTTTTTAAAGCTTAGAGATTAAATTTAGTAAAGAGAAGATAATTTAAGAACTTTTATGAAGTAAAATTAACGATTTTCATCTAAAATTTAACAAAAAAACTATTTTGGAAATATTTTTAGAGTTCAAAAGCTATTCATAAAAAAATTAACTAAAGAAAAAATTCAAGGATTATCTATGTATTTCACTCTTTCCAACAAATAAAAGAAAAAAGAGATATATATTTTTTTGCTGAATAAAAGAAAAAAAAATAGTGGAGAAAAAAGAAAAAAGATATTATAATTAATTTGAAATAGTGTGGAGAACCAAAACGACACCGTTTGAGCATCCACCAACATAACACAACTTACAAAGAAGTAAAAACACTGAACTTTGGACTTCGTGCCCTTCTCTCTCATCTCTCTCTCTCTTCGGCGTCGGCGATTTTGCGAACCTCAGGGGCTATCGAACTCAGAGTCATGGGCGGCGAGTTGAGGTACGAGATCTCTCAGAACGCGTACATAAAGCTGGTCCTCCACGCCCTGAAGCACAAAACTTCCGGCGTCAATGGCGTACTCATCGGCCGTGTTTCCTCCCAAAACGACGGCGTTGTGGAGATCACCGACTCCGTCCCTCTCTTCCACTCCCACCTCGGCCTCCTTCCCCAGCTCGAAATCTCCCTCATCCTGGTACTTCTCCCCAAGAAGATCTAACCTTTTCATACACACAGATATATATATATATATATATATGTATTTGTATTATATCGTATTAGATGTTTATTTCTTTAAAATTCGTGGAAGTACTGGCGAAATTTCTTGCGAAGTAAATACTTTTTGGGGGTTTTTTTTTTTCGTATTAATTCATTCCTTACAATTCGTGGAATTACTGGCGATATTTCTTGCGAAATGAATAGTTTTTGTATTTTCTGGGATTAGTTTTAGTTTCCTTTAATCTAATTTGATGTTTGTTTCTTTGTAATTTGTGGGATTAGTGGGGAGATTTCTCTCGAAGTGAATGTATTTTCTGATCTTAATTTTGTTCCCTTTAGTTTAATTTGTCTCCATTGAATTGACCTATACACAGACACGCTCACAAAAATCTTTTCTTTACAAATAATTGAATTAATGTCGACATTTATTGCAAAGTTGATATATATGTGATTTTTAGGTTAGTTTTAGTTTCGTTTTATTTTAATTTTGCTTCCATTGAGCTTATATAGTTTCCTCACCGTTATCAATTTGATCCACATTGCAATGGTTCGACAAATATAGGTTGTTAATTGCGAAAATTAAAAGTTTAGAGAAAATTTTCCAAAGGTATAAAATGACAATAGATACTATCTATATAGACAAACACACACACACACACACACACACCAATAATTTTATAGTATTTGATGTTTATTTCTTCATAATTAATAATTACTGAAAATATTTCTTGTGACGTGAATGAATTTGTGTTTCTCTGAGCTTAATCTTATTTGTCTTTAAATTTAAGTTGGTCGAAAATGAACTCGTGAATTGGATCAGATAGAGGAGTACTATTCAAGCAAAGGGGATAACATTGTGGGTTATTTTCACGCCAATGAGAGATTCGATGATTATGAGCTTGGTGGTGTGGCGAAGAATATTGGTGATCACATATCTCGTTACTTTCCTCAAGCGGCCATTCTTTTGGTACATTTTTGAACTCGAAATTTCTCTTGATGTGATTTTGGGTCGCTCTTATGGGGTATATCGGTTTAAGTTCAGTTTCTCTTGTTTTCTGCTCTTTACAATTTGTAGTTAGATAACAAAAAGCTCGCAGCTTTGGAAAAGGCCAAGGATCGGAGCCCTGTTTTGCAGGTTAGTGATCAATATTATGATTATTAAGGGCGTTGCTAGATTTCAGTAGTGGTTTTAAATTTCATGTGGTTTCTAGTCTAGCTTTCAAAGTTGAAAAGAATATATATTTTTTTTGTGGCCTGATATGACGTCTGACTCGGTGTGAGATTAAGTTTTCGCTTGTGAGTTATTTTCTCTGTGTGTCAGGAACAAGTGAATCAGAAGTGGTGTTGGCGATGTGTATGGATGATATGCATTGTTTTTTTGGTGTAATCTTTATTAAAAATGATAAAAAGCCTTAATGAAAATTGGTAAAAAGTATAAGTGGTTCCCAACACTACAACTCGCAAACTATGGATTCCACTCATGCAAGTGAATCAGACGGTGGGCACTACTGATGCCCAATAGTTGGTTCCATCTTTAAGTCTTTTTTAGTTTCTTTCGCACACAAATGCCAGTTTGCTGAGATAGATCATAAGGATTTGTATGATATACTAACGAACTCTTACTATCTATGATTTAGACTCTGAACTTGGGAAAAATGTATTATCATCTGCTTTTTGTCATTTCACGTTCATAATACATTCTTTGAATCTGAAATTTTTCCACATGGCTGTGAAGCTTCGGACATGTTCCTGTGAATTTCTATATTCTCATACACCAACTGCCTGTTATGTGTTTTTCCCTTAAAACCAGATTTACACAAAGGATGCGTCCAGAAACTGGAAGTTAGTTGGATCAGATGCAGGGCATCATCTGACTACTAAGGAGCCATTAGCAAATGTGGTTCTGTTGGATTATATTTCAACTGAAAAATGGAAAGATCTTGTTGATTTTGATGACCACCTTGATGACATTAGCAAGTGAGTATTACATATGCTTCAATCTTCTATTTCCTGTTTTTCGTCTTTTATATATATATATATATATATATATATATATATATATTTATTTATTTTGCATGCGCTTCACTGATGCTACGTTAAAAGTTGAAGACTTTACAAGGCTGATAATTTTTTTACCCTCTCTTTATTTTGGATGGCAGAGACTGGTTGAACCCTGAACTCTTCAAATAAACCGGTTTGTGTTGTTAGCAATCTTTCCTCCAATACTGCAAGTGGTTGGCGTTCTACTCAGTTGTTCATGTTGGATTTTAGACGATGAGGCTCGACTAATCAGAGAATTACGTACGACTTTTGTCTTGTGAGGAAATGTTTTCAATGATAAATCAACTTTTCAGTTATCTCCAGTTGAACTAGGTTGTGTAAACTGCAAGTGATTCATCAAGGCATTTGGTGCCAAGTTTAGAGTTGGGTTCATCTGTTCATCTGTTTTTTTTTTTTTTTGGTTACGCTCAGGGACAAGGAAGTTCTCATATCGGATCAACTTGGTTTTTTGATACCTTGCACCTTATGATAGGCAAAAATAAAGAGAAATAACCTTATAATTGTTGTCTTATGAATCAACGTCTCCGAGTAAAGATTTTGCAATTCCATGTTGTTTTTACACACTCAAGAACACGCAAGAGATGTCCGATTGGATCTATTTGATCCAGTTTCAAAATCCAGCATACAAAGTGGGTTTTGGAGATTTCTCGATGTCTAAAAAAAAAAAAAAAAAGCTTATATAGAAGTACCGAGAGTGGTACTACTGATCCAAATTTTTACATGAACCGCATTTGCAAGAATATCCTAAGAACCTCCATGCAGGAATATCATTTTGAAGATCAACGTCGCGCCAACACATGAAATAGAGAGAGAGAGAGAGGAGAATTCTCGGAAAATTCAGCATTACCTGCAGAAATTTATGCAATATGTTGTGAGCATTCAGATGAAAATTTTAGGACCATCACTTTGACAGCAATTTTCCTGCAAACAAAACCAAAGAACAAAACAGATCAGGCATTTAATCAGTAAACTAGTGGGATTTGAACAAAAAATATTGATTTTCATACACTAGATATAGTGCTAATTGATAAGACATGCAGTTCATATATATACACACACTAATAAGTATGTAATTTATGTGTTATTAGCAGATTATGGTCATCATCAATGAGTACTTCTCCAAGCGTTTTTGCTCTGAAATACAATTTGGCTTTGAAAGTTATAAATTGACGTCTGATTATCATGATATAACATGAGAGCCCCAAAGGAAAAGTCGGTCAGAACATCAGGAATATTTATAACATGAAGTTTGAATTTGAATTGAAAAGACAGACAGAAAGATGAAAAGCCTTTACTTGGTTTCAGATATTACAGAAAAGTGCCAAATTTGCTCCTTTGCCCTTCTCTGCTTTCTTTAATCTTTATAAACAGGTTGTTGAAGTTTGTCCATCCGGTAGCAGTAGTAATACTGAACAACAGGTAATAAGAATATAGTTATTCTATGTTAGATAGTAGACAAGCAAGAAGAAAAGAATAATTATTACCTTAAGAGCTGATTATAGGAGTAGTTATTTATTAATTCTTTAGAGAAATTGAATGTGTAACACCCTGAAAAATTAAATAGAACTAATTGAGATAATTAAGATTTATTAGTGTGCTTAATCTGATTTAATTAATTGGTTTTGATTAATAAATGTTTCTAACGTGTAATTTAAATAATTCTAAGGTATTTAAATATTCTCAGTAATTTTATTTTAACACAGAAGTGTGTATGGGCTCATTTTTGGATTATTTTTTTTAAATGTTGGTACATGTCTATTTTCTTTTATTTTTATTTTTCTTTTCTTCATTTTCTTTCTTTTTCCCTTTTTCCTCCCGTGCTACACACACTCTCTCTCTCTTTTCTCTTTGTTCTCTCACTCTCTCTCGGTTCTCTCCCCTGTTTTGTCCCAAATCAACCGGATTTCGAGCCAAAGGAAAGTTTCAAAGAGTTTTCAACGTCAAGGGAAGGATTCAAGATAAGATTTCTGAAAAAACCTCTCTTGAATCTCTAGATTTCGGATTCTAAAACTTATTTTTTGGTTTGAAACGAATTTTGATGGATTTTGAGTAAAACTAGGATAGAAATTGGGGATCTTGGGTTCTTTGGACTTGTTTAAGTGCTTAGAACCCGGATTCAAGTGTTGTCCCTTGAGATATTGTGAATTGGGACTGGATTTGCAGGTTTTCGAACTGATTTCCGTGAGTTTTCTCGCACTGGAGTTCTTCACCGGTCGACCGATGCGGTCGACCGGACTGCACTGAGACCATCGGTCGACTGGTCCAGTCGACCGGATTGTACACCACCGGTCGACCGGTGGTGATGCACTACTCTGTCACCGGTTGACCGGTGTACACAGGGTTTGACCCTGTTTGGCCTGAAATGGCTGTTTTGACTCCTGTTTTCGGGGATGACCCAAATTACCTTCATCTGCAGACCTAGAGTCGATGGATTAGCATCTTTAATCCATGTTTTGGAATTAAAACCCTTGGAATTATGATTTGAAACATGAAATTGATTATGGCACACTAATAGGAAATCAAAGGATATGATTGAGTCTGAATTACTTTAGGAATGAGATTAGAATCCTAAAGTATTGTCTTGTAATAGTGATAGCTGAAGACTTGGATTGAGTGGCTTAAGGAAGCGGAAGCTGGGATAGTGCGCCGCTAGCCACAAGTTTGGTAAATTCGAGGTAGGATTTCTATCCCTTTCTTTGTGAGCCTGATTTTCAAAAGGATTTTGGCCTTGCAAATATTTTAAAAGAAAGGGGCTTGTTTGCGAAAGAAAAATATTTTAAAAACCGTCGCTTGTCGTAGTTCACGAAACCCATGGCTTGTTGTAGTTCATGGGGACCCACGACTTGTTGTAGTTCGGGAGATTATAATAATGATTTCATAATGTTTAATGAATGATTTCTTAATGAAAGAGATCTTGTGAACCAGTAAGCCCATTGATGGCCTAGATAGGATGTGGAGAGTGCATCCTCGGGAGTAGAACCTGAAACCCAGCCCGGGAAGGCTTGTGCACTTGGTTGTGTAAGTAATTTGTATAAATTACTTGCTGATGTCTGTAATACGGTAATTTTCAGCTATATTTCCTTTGAGAAAAAGATATGAGGTTCCAGCTATTGTGTTGGAATTAAATGTCTTATTAATTTACTCGCACATTTATTTATTCATTTATTTATAAAGTTTATTTCAAATATATCCTACTGGGCATTTCTCTCACATTTAAATGTTTTAAAATGTTAACCCCTCCCAGGAGACTCTAGGAGCAGTGCGGAGTAGTTGAGTGCTACCACCTGGATTTTGGAGAGGATTGTGTCATCCTCCTGTGAGAACAAATGTAAGAATTTGTAATTTTGAAAACTCCTGTACTTGGATTACTAGATTGTGGATGATGTCTGTAACTATAATGATTTATTTACATGTCATGTATGTACTGTAAAGAGATCTTGTGAAAAGATCTTGTAGTTCGTTTTAATTCAGAGTGTGGGGCTTGTTCTTTGGGTATTTTCTTTAATGTCTTATTTTATCCCCTAATCGAGCCTCCACGTCACCACCCCTGATTCGGGGCATGACAGGATGTCTGGAGCATGCCGAATTTCGATCCATGCCTTTCCTGATGGTTCTCGACAATGCTCATCTAACTCTTGACAATCTTCTATGATCAAATGCTTCAATGGTAACGCCTTTAGAGAATAACAGCCTTGAAGCTTGAGGTATTCAAGCCGTGGCATTATTCTGACAGGACTATTCACACTCCAGCCTGGTATTCCCTCTCATTTGAAACACCACGGCAAATTAAACAAAATTCGTTTAAGCTTGGGAAAAAGATTCACCATTGTTGCACCACCATCATCATCCCGAGCAGTAGTACCACTTATTCTTGTAGTAATCATGTTGCTTTTAATTTCTACTCCGAAAAATTCAGGTCCAACCTTATCTATACCTTGTAGAACATATAATTCTAGTGTTTCAATTGATTGGCGTTTCCCCAAAGCATGAAGAATCTTAGGGCTGTGGCAGAATTGCAAGCGCAAGCTTCTCAAATTGGTTAGTGTGATCAGCCAGCTAGGACCGCTGTGGCCCATGTAACACTAGGCATGTAAATTTCTCGAATTCGGGTGTGGTTGTAAGGCTTCAAGTATATTCTTGTGATCAGTTTGATCAGCAGGTTCCCCTGATGGATTAAAATACAGCACTAGCGAGTAGAGATTTCGATTCTCATTAAGCATAGGCCTGTCTGTATGTCCCAATTTTTTCAACTTATACATAACAAGATCGCGAAGATTGTTCAAGGTTGCCACTGTAGTTGCTGCTATGAAATTCCAGAGAGAACATCTTGAGGTTTCCCAATTTGCCAATTTCTTTAGGTAAACTATCGTAAGCTATTGCATCACCACAAGAGCACAATATCAAAGTTTGCAGGTTATACAAATTGCCCATTGTGCTTGGCAAGGCACTCAGAGAATTATTAGATAAATCTAGATATCTCAAAAGTATCAACTCGTCAATATTTTTTGGAGTTCTTTCAACGAGCTCCGTTCACTTCACCGATTTGAGTTTAGAATTTGAGTTTTGCTACAGTAAAAAGTTCTTAGAAACAGTCACATCTAATTTTTTGCTACAGTAAAAAGCTCTCACATAAAATCATCTCAACTCGAATTACAAACTCGAATAAGTGAAGTAAACGGACAAATTTTAATGTCCTAAAACATCTTAAATACGAATTCTGATCAAGGTGTATTTTATCAATACTTGAGCTTCTAACCATGAGGGTGCGCAAATTATTCTTCTTCAAAATTGGGACTGCAATAATTTGTCCCTCCGAATCTGAAGGAAGTACCAAGCTCAAATGGCGAGTATTGGTCATGAAATCCTCCTTTTGTGCAATATTTCCCTTCATTGCTAGAGTGGAAAACTCATTTAATGTAAGAAATTGCACAAGGTCATGGACTATATCATGCATCTTGAATCTCTTTATATTCCCATCAAAATTATACTCGAAATCCTGGAAAAGTGACGCATTAATGCCAAGTTTGAGTTTTTAGGATATATTGGTAAGCTAACATAGTATTAGAGAGGAAAATCATGAGTTCAAATCCCATATATATACTTTTTATTCTCATTTAAATTACTATCACATGTTGGGTATTTAATATAAGAGAGAAAGAGAGATAACATATTCAGTAGGATGTTGAGCAAATTATAACATTGTTTTTTTTTTAATTTAAAAAAATAGTAAATTTTAGCATATTTTGATATCTTAAGTTTTAAACAATACTAAAATACCTTGAAAATTCCTTTACCAAACACAAAACTTTTTTTTATTTTCTATTTTTGACAAACCATACGTTTCATGTTTTGTACTTGCAAGCATATCTGGATTTGATTCTCGCTTTTCCATTTAATTGGAACTGCTTCAAAGCCTTCAATCATTAAAATTCATTTTGTTTCATACGTTTAAATTCACAGTTTTAATTTTGCTACATCATTTTCTTCTAAAAATTTAGGTTTCAAAAGCCCAAATAAAAAACCACTAGTTTGAATGGGGTATGGCAAATAGCAATAGAAAGTATTAAAATTTATAGCAGAAGTTTAAGAGATTTAAAATTAATAGCTGAATATTTTACATCAATAAAATCCAAAATCTCTAAAATAACCAGGCACTCCCTCTCTGTCTCCTCTCTTCCTCTTTTCTCTCCCCACCGTGAACTTACTCACCATCAAACCCAGAGACAGAGCCTGCAAACAATGTCGTTAATGGCCTCTCCATCACCATTAAGCATCTCTTTGCCTCTCTCTCTCCCCCAAACTCTCTCTTTCTAACTTCTCTGATTGCCTCCGATTTTGTCAATTCTCTTTCTCCACTTGAGACCAAAGTCGTGAAACCAGCGACGGCGGAATCGAAGCTCGCAACAATAAAATCGAAGCTCGTGATGTGTAGATCTCGAAGGCGGATTAGACTAACCAAGAAGGTTTTGAAATGAGTATTGTCACTTTAATTTTAAATTGTATTTGTTTTAAATATTGAAGTTATTATGGCCTCATTCATTTTACCGATTTAAATTTTCAATTTCAGTTTTGTTCTCACAAAAAGTCACATCGAACTTTTTTACTATAATTAAAAGTTGTCACAAAAAATCACATCTCAATTCAAATTAAAAATTTAAATTGACGAATTGAATGAGTCGGCCGCTACATGTCTTTTGGAAGTGGGTGGGTGGCAAACCTTGTATGGGTCAACAACCGCGCTCATGATCCCTCTCTCTTCTTTTTAATTATTTTCCACCTAACAAATGCATATTGTAAAGAAAATCTCTGCTGGAGGAAAAAATGTATATCATTGAAGTATTGGATTCACACAATCGGGTCAAAAGTTCTCATAGTCTGATATATATATATATATATATATATCATACTTTACTATTTTATATTTAATTGATTATATATACGCATGTATAATGAATGACCTAGAATAGTTTTATAGTTGATTTTTGATTTGTTTTGTGAGGTCGTAAATTTAAAATACAAGCATGCTGAAAAGTTAAATTTAAAGTGTAATTACTAGTATAAAGAAACCTTAGGTCGTGGGAAAACTTAGCTGGCTTGACCCTACATACGCACTCATACAAATATTCTATGTATATGCACATGTCAGGAAAATGATTCTCTCCAACGTACCATATTACATATACACATATATAACATAAAATACATAAATAAATGTAGTGCTGATTAATTTGATAGTATAATTGGCCTGACTCTCTTGATTTTAGTAAATTACTCTCTAATTTTTTTGGGTTGTTTTCTTCTGATAACAAACGCTTTTGAACTCATAGTTTTGATTCTAGTACAGTATTTTCTTCTAAAAAAATTGAATTTCAAATGTCAAAATCAAGAATAACTGATTTAAATACATGAACTGAGTTCTAATACTTTTATTATTATTTTATATTACTTTATTTTATTTTGAAAGGAGCGTGATATAGTGTTCTCAAAAGCCCACGTTCTCAAAAGAAAAAAGTCAATCTAGGAAGTTGAGGAGGAAGGAAGAGGATCAAAAGGAGGAAGTCATTCTTTTATTTTATGTATGAGATCTACTTTTATTCATGAATTTTTGTTCTAATATTCTTTTAAATCAGACAGGAGAGAACGAGTATCCGGTTAAAGAAGAAGTGTGTTTGATCGATTAACTTTGTTATAATCTTTCAAATCAAGAGGGCTCCTGAAGAAGAATATGAAGAAGAAGAACTTGATTCGTCAATTCTGTCCGAAGAAGAAGAAGAAGAAGAAGAAGAAGAAGAACGACAATGGTTGCTGCTCTACGACATCCATGACTTTATTGGTCAATTTTGAACGACAATGGTTGCTGCTCTACGACATCCATGACCTTTATTGGTCAATTTTGTTCGAAGAAGAAGAAAAACGACAATGGCTGCTGCTCTACGACATCCATGACCTTCTCTTAATCATGAGGTTCGTCATCTGAACTTAAACTGTACACAATGATCAGACGGTTTTTTTTTTTTTTTTTTTTTTTTTTTTTTTTTTTATGAGAGAAGGAGAAAAATAAGTCAAGACTTGAGGTAAATTAAAATTAATAGGTCAATAGTTTACCTAAGTTAATAAATAGGCCAAATTACTATTTTCGTTCATAATTTATCTGGTTATGAATCATAACTTGATAAGTTATTGTTAATAATTGTCTATAACTTATCTGGTTATGAACCATAACTTGACAAGTTTGTCCATAACTTATCTGGTGATGAACCATAACTTAACAAATTATGGCTTATTAATTTCTATAACTAAAAATTGGCCTATATACTTTTTTAAGCTTTTCATATTGGTCTATTTTTTACTATTTCTCTTTTTCTATTTCGTTTATCAAGAAATGCTGCCATAATAAATCTATTTTATTTGAATTACACCGTTATCGCGAGAACTTTTTTAAATTAAAATTATTTCAAGTTTATCAATGCTTTATTAGAAGGGAAAATTGTTTAATTTTCCGATAGGAGACTACATTATATAGGTAATATTTTTATTAGGTATTGTTGTTGTTAGATATAAAGATTGTTGCAGGAATAGATCAAAATAGTAGTATTTAAGAATTTTTAGTTGCATTGAAAACTAAAAATGACTTGCTAAAGGTAGTTGAATCCAGGACTAAAAATCTAGGACTCTAATGAGTATTGCAAGATTCTAACACATTTGGAGTAGTAGTAATCGGAAAATACATTTTATCGTCACTCGTGTTCTACTCATCTGTCCAAACTCACTGGTCGGACACAGCCCACAGCCATGAGAGTTGTGGGACTATTGTCCTGTTGGGATATATAACACTGCTTAAAGCAATTTGGGTAGAATTCATTGACTGACAACGGCTTAGCAGAGAGAGAAGCGCGGGAACAATTGGATTAAGGGCCTGTTTGGAATGTTTCAAAGGAAACAAGTTGTTTTCGGCTTATTTAGTTCAAAAAGGTTGATTTTGAGTCTGTTTGGATAGACAACAATCTTAAAGTACTTTTGGTTTTTATAAACTCTTTTGGAACAAGTCAACTACTTGATACTATTAGATAGTGCTAGAACTTTGGATGGGCTGCCCGCGATAGCCCGAAAAAACCGATTTTGGGCCCGACGCCTGAGCCCACCTGTTTGAATTATTCAGGCCGCCTACCTGAGCTTGAGAAGGCCCATGGACGAACCGCGGGCCTGGTTTTGACTGTCCGAGCCTGGCCAGGCAGCCTGAGCTCACCTGAGAAGCATGAATATTATATTATTTTCCATACACACGTCAACGACTAGATCAATGCCAATTGTCCATCACAATTTAAGTAAATAAGCCAAAAACCTAAGTCCAACCCAGTGTCCCTTAGTAGACAGCTAGCTTTCAATTTTCAACCACATTTTGACTCTCAGTTTTTGAGCTTAGCAGGAAAGTCAGCAATTAAAAAAATAAAAAAAATAAAGAAAAAGTTGAAGATGGCGCTGATGACGATTCAGAAGGCGATCGAGGCAGTGAAGGACCAGACGAGCATCGGGATCGTGAAGGTAGTGAGCAACATGGCGCCGGAGCTGGAGGTGGCGATCGTGAAGGCAACGAACCACGACAATGATCCGGTAAGCGAGAAGTACATCCTGGAGATCCTCAACCTCACATCCTATTCGCGTGGCTACGTCCACGCCTGTGTAGCGGCGGTGTCAAAGTGATTGGGGAAGACTCGTGACTGGATCTTGGCCTTGAAGGCGCTGATGCTGATCTACTGCCTCCTCAATAACTACAACCCTCTGTTCTAGGAGGAGATCCTTTACGCCACTAGGAGAGGCATCGGGCTCCTCAATTTGTCTAATTTTAGGGACGAGGCCCACTCCAGCTATTAGGATCAATCCGCATTCGTTAAGACTTATGCTATATATTTGGATCAGGGCCTTGAGTTGCTGCTCTTCGAGAGGAAGAGCGGCGGCGGTCACTAGGGCATTCGGGTGGTCACTCGGGCAAGGAAGGTCCTCAACGGCGGGCAGGGATCATTTTTTCTCTTTGTCGGGCTGCTCGACCCCGAGCCCGACCAGGAGCCTGGACGAACGGACCTAGGGTCATGCCTGCTGAGCTTGAAAAAATTCAAACTTCGGGCAGGCCCGCTGCCCAAAGCTCTAGCATTGCTTGTAGATATAGATCTTATGAAAAATACAAAAAAAATTATTTAAGTTTTAACCTTTTATTTTGGAATAACAAATCAAGAATCCCATACCTATCCTTATATGGCATTACTTTTTATAACGATTAAAATTTTGATCTTATTTAGTCAAACATGTTTAAAAGTTTTTATGAATTCAAAACACGCTGTCATATTTTTACTGTAGTAAATGCTACAACATTTATCCTCATAAAACCTTCAAATCAGAAACGATACCTTTTAGACACACTTTAGCAATTTTCTTCAAAAACATCACAAAACAACATACAAATAAATCTCAGCAGAATACACCACACAAACCGAAAGTTGAGCAAATAAAGTAGAAAATTAACAACTAAACCTTTGGATGAGCCAACTATAAGCCTAGAAAATGTCTAAAATTACTGTAATTCCTAGAGTTGTCACATACTGAGTAGAAATATTGATTAGTTTAACTTGAGAAATAACCACTCCCTCGACAACCGCTAAAATTTACTTAAAATGTTGTCTATCCTATAAATGCCAAATTCCTCAAGGGTATCTGTTATAGCTTGGATTTAATACAATGTAGACTCTAATAGATTGTAGGCACTCAAGAAAAGATATCTCAAAGTTTAGCTTATGTGAAATTTAAGATAAAGATAAGTTGTATAAAAGTTCGGAATGGGAACTCCTCAAGATAAAGAGAACCCTTAAATACCTGAAACCTTGAAAAAGAGCCGTTTGGGCTTGTGTATAACGGCTGGTCATATGTAGATATTGTGCTCGTCCTGTTAACTGGATCAACCACGAATAAGTTCAGTTATTAGTAGCCGATTGGTTGACTTAAGTAACCCATCAGTTTACCAGATGATGTTAACGCTTACCATTTTCAACAAAACAAATTGTATTAAAAAAAGTTTCAAAATCTTAGTGCCTGTCCCACATAAACCGACGTGGCTTCATTACATTCTCTACGTTTGGGATCTGCAACTTATTAAATAAGGATCAAGATTAATTAATTAGATTAAGTGTAACTTTCTGTGCACTGCCTGTCCCACATAAACCGACGTGGCTTCATTACATTCTCTACTTTTGGCATCTCAACTTACTAAATAAGGATCAAGATTAATTAATTAGATTAAGTTTAAGTTCTGTGCAGCCACTGCTCCGCCGCCAAAAACCAGCAACATTTTCCGTACGAAGCGGTGTTCCCGGCGATGAATACAGAGTCGCCACCGCCGCCGACGAGCTCCTCCCACCAGCTGGAGTCCATTTCCTGTCTTCGATCGCAACGTTTCTTCTACGCCTTTTTAGCTCCCCGCCACCAATCTCTCTCACTGCCTCGCCCGCCTCTACTCTCTCTCCTCGCCGCACCGCGTCCTCGCATCCTGATCTTATATAGGACCTCTCTCTCTCCTCTCCTCGCACCCACCCAGCTCTCTCAGCCTCGCCCGCCTCTCCTATCCTCGCACCCACCCAGCTCTCTCAGCCTCGCCCGCTTCTCCTCTCTCTCCTCTCTCTCTCATCTCCTCGCACCCACCCAGCTCTCTCAGCCTCGCCCGCCTCTCCTCTCTCTCCTCGCACCCACCCAGCTCTCCCAGCCTCGCCCGCTTCTCCTCTCTCTCCTCTCTCTCTCCTCTCCTCGCACCCACCCAGCTCTCTCAGCCTTGCCCGCTTCTCCTCTCTCTCCTCTCTCTCCTCTCTCTCTCCTCTCCTCGCACCCACCCAGCCCTCTCAGCCTCGCCCGCTTCTCCTCTCTCTCCTCTCCTCGCACCCACCCAGCCCTCTCAGCCTCGCCCGCTTCTCCTCTCTCTCCTCTCTCTCTCCTCTCCTCGCACCCACCCAGCTCTCTCAGCCTCGCCCGCTTCTCCTCTCTCTCCTCTCTCTCTCCTCTCCTCGCACCCACCCAGCTCTCTCAGCCTCGCCCGCCTCTCCTCTCTCTCCTAGCCGCACTGCGTCCTCGCATTCAGGACTAGTTATAAATTAGAAATGGAAACCTCAAAACCTAAACCATCGAAAAAGAAAGCAACAAAACCTAGTTTTTCTCGTAAAGGAAACAATGTTACTCCAGCCGCAACCTCTTCAACAGCTTCCTTGCAAAAAGGGATACCACAGAGGTTCGGACATTCCGTCGCCAAGGTTTGCTCATGATTTGCTTTATATCTGTTAGTTATACCCACCAAAGAAATGATCGTTCTCCAATTTCTCATACTCACAAAAGATAGTAGTTATTAAGCATATAGTTTGTTATAAATAGTTAGATAGAAGTTTGTTACACTCTACTTACTCAAACCCTATATTCTATAAAACCCTAGATTCTTGTTGCTTTAATACACAAATTTGATAATACAAATTTTCATTAAAAAAAATGAGAATAATATAGCTATAAAACTTGAATGAAGTAAAATGAAATACACAAAATACATCAAACTCAAAAGTTTATATCCAAACAAGTCATGACGAATCCAAACAAGACATGACGAATCCAACAAAACAAAAACACCTGATGATGATAATCATATATGCTGATTTGTATATAATCCTTCCACACAATATCCTTATTTGTTAGGAATAGAAATTGACATATCAGCTAACTACACCTCTTCTATCCAAATAACTTTGCAAGCTAGGCTAAACTAACAAAGTTGATTAAAAAACAAAAGGTACGACAAATCAAAAGAGATTAACTCCTCTTAGGAGAATGAAACATTTCTGATAAGATATCATCAGCTGCAATGTCTCGAACTTGGCAGACCCTATTTACTCTAACTTGGCATCAATGACATGCCACATTGTTTTCAAGCAATAGCTAATTATGAGTAAAGGAGGAAAACAATGTTTATTTAGATGCATATATGCTAAAGGAATAATATATGCAAACGATTAACTCAAAATAAATGTTACTCCAGGATCCTAACCTATCACATCCTGCTGAAGCCTCACAACCAAAATCTTACGCCGATGCGGTCCAGCGAGCTCCGGCGTCCAGTGCGATTCCAAGGAACGCAGCAAATGCTAGTATTGCTGGAAAAGGAAACAATGTTACTCCAGCAGCAACCTCTTCAACAGCTTCCTTGCAAAAACGGTCGTTCGGAGATCAAGCGATCTCCGTCGCCAAGGTTTGCTCCTAATTTGCTTTTATATCTATTAGTTATATCCACCGAAGAAATGATCGTTCTCCAACTTTCTCATACTCGCCAAATATAGTGTGGTAGTGTAAAAGATAGTGGTTATATACTGACATAATGTCAATTAAATTTATTGAAAAGTAGTAAAACATATTTCTACTCGCAAGCTGGAACAGAAAATTTCTAGTAACACAGTTTCGTGTCACTATTGTCTTATGCATCCTATAGCGGTGAACCAAATATAACAGGTTTCCTTTGTTTCGTGTATATGTAATCTATCTTCTCCTCTATTTCTTGAGTTTTCTCTTGCGATATTGATGATATTTGATATTGACTGTTTGCAAAAGGGAAAAATACGAGGGCTGGATGACATCAAGGGGAAAGAAGTAGTTTCAGGAGGCTTGAAAGTGCTTGCCACTAATTATAAACTGGTTATTACATAGTTTTTCTACCTTTCATTTTAAGTATCTATACTACTGCAACAAATTTCTGTAAGTATATTTGAAAGTCTTTGAAGCAGAAAGGACTTCCTAATTCATTTTTCATATATGAAAACAAGTCAAACAAGTATATTTGAGAATAATATAGCTATAAAACTTGAATGAAGTAAAATGTAATACACAAAAAACATCAAACTCAAACGTTTATATCCAAACAAGTCATGACGAATCCAACAAAACAAAAACACCTGATGATGATAATCATATATGCTGATATGTATATAATCCTTCCATACAATATCCTTATTTGTTAGGAATAGAAATTGACATATCAGCTAACTACACCTCTTCTATCCAAATAACTTTGCAAGCTAGGCTAAACTAACAAAGTTGATTAAAAAACAAAAGGTACGACAAATCAAAAGAGATCTCCTCTTAGGAGAATGAAACATTTCTGATAAGATATCATCAGCTGCAATGTCTCGAACTTGGCAGACCCTATTTACTCTAACTTGGCATCAATGACATGCCACATTGTTTTCAATCAATAGCTAATTATGAGTAAAGGAGGAAAACAATGTTTATTTAGACGCATATATACTAAAGGAATAATATATGCAAACGATTAACTCAAAATAAATGTTACTCCAGGATCCTAACCTATCACATCCTGCCGAATCCTCAAAACCAAAATCTTACGCCGATGCGGTCCAGCGAGCTCCGGCGTCCAGTGCGATTCCAAGGAACGCAGCAAATCCTAGTATTGCTGGAAAAGGAAACAGTGTTACTCCAGCAGCAACCTCTTCAACAGCTTCCTTGCAAAAACGGTCGTTCGGAGATCAAGCGATCTCCGTCGCCAAGGTTTGCTCCTAATTTGCTTTTATATCTATTAGTTATATCCACCGAAGAAATGATCGTTCTCCAACTTTCTCATACTCGCCAAATATAGTGTGGTAGTGTAAAAGATAGTGGTTATATACTGACATTAATGTCAATTAAATTTATTGAAAAGTAGTAAAACATATTTCTACTCGCAAGCTGGAACAGAAAATTTCTAGTAACACAGTTTCGTGTCACTATTGTCTTATGCATCCTATAGCGGTGAACCAAATATAACAGGTTTCCTTTGTTTCGTGTATATGTAATCTATCTTCTCCTCTATTTCTTGAGTTTTCTCTTGCGATATTGATGATATTTGATATTGACTGTTTGCAAAAGGGAAAAATACGAGGGCTGGATGACATCAAGGGGAAAGAAGTAGTTTCAGGAGGCTTGAAAGAGGTTGCCACTAATTATAAACTGGTTATTACATTGTTTTTCTTCCTTTCCAGGTTGACTTTTGATGTTTGTTATATTGTTATAGAAGGAAAGAAAAAGTCAAGAGGCGAATGAGAAGTGGAAAACACTCCCTGAAGGAGTGAAATATCTTAGAAACTGTCTGCAGGTTGCATTTTAATACTCTGCTATTCTCTTTCTTTCTTTCTTTTATGTGCATTATATTCTACTCTACCAAATAATACTATTGATGGCAAATTTAGGGGTACGATTGAAAATACAGTTCTGGCTATATGTTGATATTTCATATTGATTTTTCACAGAAGAACGTACCGATAGATGGGATCAAGGGTATAGATGATGTAGAAGAGCTAAAAAGTCTACACAATGATCTCGCTCGTTATCTGGTTCGTATTTAATACAAGCATCTCTTTTCTTAGTTATCATATACTATCATACACGCAGTAATGTTCATGACTTTTTTACTCGTTCATTTCACCGAGTTTCTCATACCTACCAAAGAAATGATCGTTCTCCAAGTTTCTCATACTCGCCAAAGATAGTGTGGTTGTGTAAAAGATAGTGGTTATTAAGGTCCATTCATTTTACCGATTTGAGTTTAGAATTCGAGTTTGCTACGGTAAAAGGCTCTTAAAAACAGTCACATCTAACTTTTTTACTACAGTAAAAAGCTCTCACATAAAGTCATATCTCAAATCAAATTAAAATCTCGACTCAGTGAACTAAACGGGCCCTAAGCATATAGTTTGTTATAATTGCTAATTATAAATAGGTAGATAGAAGTTTGTTACATTTTTCAAGGAAAGAGATTCTTACTTGATCACTTTTAAGAATGGGAGGAACTTGAGCTAGATAGATTATTTTTTCACAAGGTATAGAGAATGTTTTCTATATAAGGATTGTAAAGTAATTTCTGCAGAAGTACTAGCCACCCAACATAGATTAGTGATATTAGATGTGAGCATTAAGCTTTGCTATAGAAAGACTCAGATAAACCACCTCCCATGAGCTCTTTGGTGGCATTTGAAGGGAATAAAGCAATTGACATTTAAAGAGAAGTTGTTAGAGGATGCTATTTGGTCATATATAGGTGATGCAAATACTATGTGGGAGCCATGGCCAGCTGTATTAGAAAAGTGGCAAAAGAGGCACTAGGGGAATCTAGAGGTAAAGGCCCCCTAGGGAAAAAAACCTGCTGGTGGAGTGAGGAAGTTCAAAAGGCTATTAGGACCAAGAGGTATTTATATAGAGATTTACCAAAGCGTAAAGATGTTGAAACTTTTAATAAGTATAAAGAAGCAAAGAAAGAGGCTAAACGAGTAGTTAGTAAGGCTCGTTCTACTTACGTAGATGAGGTATATAGGAAAGTTGGGACTAGAGAAAGATAGAAGGATATATATAAACTAGCTAGGATAAGAGAAAGGAAGTGTCGAGACCTAAATCAAGTGAGGTGTGTTAAGGGTGATACAAATCAGTTTCTGACAAGAGATAAAGACATTAGGAAAAGGTGGAGGAGTTACTTTAAGAAGCCTTATAATGATGATCATGCGATAGAGTTTGACGATCTTAGGTCACAAGGAGAACCTAATGTGATGTATACAAGAGGAATTAGAGTTTCGAAAGTTAAAACACATTACGGAAAATGAAAAAGGGGAAGGCATGTGGGCCATATGATATTCCAATGGAGGTTTGGATGGCGTTAGGAGATGTTGGAATTGTGTGGCTCACTAGGATTCTTAGTGACATACTAAAGAAGAAGCGTACACCTGATGCGTGGAGGAAAAGTATTATTGTCCCCATCTTCAAGAATAAAGGAGATGCATTGAATTGTAACAATTATAGGGGCATAAAATTAATAACTCACACAATGAAACTTTAGGAGAGAGTTATTGAAAGGAGAGTGAAGGCCACAACTATCATCTCAAGCAACCAATTTGGCTTTAAGCTAGGCAGATAAACCACGAAAGTCATTTTTCTTCTTAGGATGTTGATGGAAAGGTACAGAGAAGTGAAGACGGACATACATATAGTCTTTATAGATTTAGAAAAGGCATATGATAGGGTATCGAGGAAAGTTTTATGGTGAATGCTAGAAAAGGGAGGAGTGCATATGAGGTATATAAAGGTAATTAAGGATATGTAGGATGAAGTGGTCACGAGTGTGAAAACTGCTGGAGGCTACACGGCAAAGTTCTCCATTCAGATCAGCCTTCATCAAGGATCTACTCTTAGTCCTTATCTTTTCACCATTGTGACGGATGAGCTGACAAGAGAAATCCAAGATAAAGTTCCTTGGTGTATGCTTTTTGCGGACAATATAGTTTAAGTTGATGAACATATGGAAGGAGTTAACCATAAGTTAGAAATGTGGAGACAAACTCTCGAGACGAATGGATTTAAGTTAAGTAGGACGAAAACTGAATACATATATTGTAGGTTTAATAACTCAAGTAATCAGAGTGATGAAATTTCTTTAGATGGTACGGAGATTGGGGCTTCTAGGAAGTTTATGTACCTTGGGTCTATAGTGCAGTACGGAGGAGATATAGAAGAGGATATTCAACATAGGATTAAGGTAGGGTGGGTTAAGTGGAAGAATGCTACGAGAGTTTTATGTGATGGCAAAATGCCTATTAAGTTGTAAGCAAAGTTCTATAGGACTATAATCCGCCCATCTATGTTATATGGTAGTGAATGTTAGGCTATTAAGAGAAAACATATATGTAAGATGAGTGCGGCAGAAAATGCGTATGTTAAGATGGATGAGTGGCCATATGAGAATGGATCGCATAAGGAATGAAATTATTTGTAGTGAAGTAGGTGTAGCACCAATAGAAGATAAGGTGCGTGAAAGCTTCTTGAGTTGGTACGGACATGTCCAATGTAGACCGCTAGAAGCACTAGTTCGTGCTTAGGAGGACATTTTTATACCTAATACTAGGAGAGGGAGGGGTAGACCAAGAATTATGTGGACCGAAGTAGTTAGGAAAGACATTCTAAATCTAGGCCTTCAGAAAAGTCTAATTTGGAACAGAGTTGCGTGAAAAAGTGAAATCGATATAGCCAACCCCAATTAAGTTAGATTTAAAGCTTGTTGTTGTAGATAGAAGTTTGTTATACTGTACTAGCACAGTTTGCCATAAGAAGAATATAAATGACATATGCTAAATACTCTTGAAAAGTACTACACTCAATCTTCTCCGCTGTAAGTAGTTGAGATCAAACCCTAGATTCTTGTTGCTTTAATACACAAAATTTGATAATACAACTTTTCATTAAAAAAAATGAGAATAATATAACTATAAAACTTGAATGAAGTAAAATGAAATACACAAAAAATATATACATTTTTTCATACGGAACATCAAACTCAAACGTTTATATCCAAACAAGTCATGACGAATCCAACAAAACAAATATGCTGATATATATAATCCTCCCATCACCAATATCCTTATTAATTTGTTAGGGATAGAAATTAACATATCAGCTAATTACACCTCTTCTATCCAAATAACTTTGCAAGCTAGACTAAACTAACAAACTTGATTAAAAAACATAAGGTACGACAAATCCAAAGAGATTAACTTCTCTTAAAAGAATGAAACATTTCTGACTGCATCTAAGACTTTGTAACTGCAAACCGTTGTTCTCATTTTAATTAATCGTATTCCTGAAAAGACACAAACACACACACACACACACACACACACACACAGAGACACACACACACACACACACAACACACACACACAACACACCCACACACACCAATTCTCCAAAGGGAGAAACAAAACAAAGCAAACCTATAATAACTATCAGTACCCTTACAGAATCTGCCCAAGCTGATAAATTGGTATCTTTGCCCTTTCTGGGATAAAAAAGCCGAAAGCAAATATCCGAAACAAAGGAAAAAAAAGTGCGTGATCCAGGTTCAAATAATGCTATACTGACATTAATGTCAATTAAATTTATTAAAAAGTAGTAAAACATATTTCTACTCGCAAGCTGGAACAGAAAATTTCTAGTAACATAGTTTCGTGTCACTATTGTCTTATGCATCCTATAACGGTGAACCAAATATAACAGGTTTCCTTTGTTTCGTGTATATGTAATCTATCTTCTCCTCTATTTCTTGAGTTTTCTCTTGCGATATTGATGATATTTGATATTGACTGTTTGCAAAAGGGAAAAATACGAGGGCTGGATGACATCAAGGGGAAAGAAGTAGTTTCAGGAGGCTTGAAAGAGGTTGCCACTAGCTATAAACTGGTTATTACATTGTTTTTCTTCCTTTCATTTTAATTACCTATGCTACTGCAACAAATTTCTGTAAATATATTTGAAAATCTTTGAACCAGAAAGGACTTCCTAATTCATTTTTCATTTATTAATCATGAATGATATCTGTTAAATCAATCAGGAACAGGAACAGGAGCTAGCCAACGCTTTTGCCACCGTAGAAGTTTCATCTGAAAGTGATAAATGTGATCCCCAACAGTCACAGCAGATAGGCCAAAATCTAGAGCTCCTACCAGATAAAAAACTTAGCGAGGGTAAAAACCAGGACAACATTATTTTATGGGGTACTTATAAAGTACCGACTGCAGTGAAACGCCTTCGCAAAGCTGATTACGACATGAATGCTGAGAAGATTCAGATTCTGATAAAAGATTCAAAAAAGCGTCCAAATTCAGTGACATATTATGGCGTTACATCTGATGAAGAGTGGTCTTATGTTGCTATGGAGCCAGAGTACTACTTGGATAAAACATCATTCAACTTGGATGAACTGGTTCAACTAGACTTAGCAAATTCCAATCCGTCTGAGGTTGTGGCAAATGACAGATTGAAAGTAGTGAAGAATATTGTCGGAAAATTTGAACTCATTCCAAAAAATGGGTGTCCAATTCCTGATTTATCGTGGACAGTGATGAGGTTGGTTATGTCCTTTTTGGATTAGATTTTATATCATCATTTTTGATACACCTGATTAATTATATATGTTTGTATTATTCCACAGGAAAGTGCTTTGCGGGCTAGTGCAGTTACATGCATTGGGCATAAGTCACGGAGACTTGAAGCCTCACAACATTCGAATAATTAAGGAAGGATCATTGTGGCATGTAAAGCTCTCTGACATGGGCTTTAAAACTGGTAAGTACTCGCATTTTGCCTCTTAAACACGCATTTATATATGTATGTATATAGATAAATGATCAACTAATATTCTCTTCATCAAGATTCCTATATTATCCATGCAGTTGATGTATTAGTTGCTTAAGTTATTCTTTAACCTAATGTTCTTAGGGTTTATCATTCATTTGGTCTCATGTTTTGTGGAATTAATTTCGTTACTAGGTAGTGGCACTTTGGATAGGCAAGCATGTTGTGATCACGGGAACCATATATGGGTTGATGATATGCTAGCTTTAGGTAGAATTTTCTCTTATTGCATCACTGGTATTTCTGAATTTGGTGGTTTGGAAAGAAACACAGAGAAGAGGGACTCATTGTTGCAGAATTATCCTGAAGCTCGTCATCTTTTTCTTTGTTTAACAAGCAAGAATCATACAGAACGGTAAGCTTATACTTTCCTCAATAGGTACTTGAAAGATCTATGTATAGTGTTATTGTTGCAACAAATACTGAAACGAGTCCTGTTATATTATTTTACCAACTAGAAGTTACTTAATCAAATTAATTAATTACCAAAAGAAGTAAATAAACATACCATATGGAATTTTCAGGTAAACACTTATAGGATCATGCCTAGATGTTGAATAATTCATTATTTAAATACCGTTACAGTCACTAATGGACTTAACCTACTGACTCTTTGTAATTGTCGCCTACATCTTGTAACAATTAGCTAGATTATTCGCTGACAATCACTCGTATTTAATGTCTCAATATTGAACTCCCTTCAATTCATAAAATGTTTTCTCCCAAAAACTTCAAATTCTTCTCCTGTAGAATAAAAAACCCAAAATTAATTGTGTGTAGATGTTCCCGATAGCTGTAGCTTTCATTGACTTGAAACTTATAAAGAGTAGACAATCATTTATCTTAAATTTCAGATAATCTTCTATCCATTTTTCTCTGCTCTTTTCTTCTAAAAGCCTTCTGCAAAATGTCGTCTAATGAAATTGCACATCCTGACTTTTATATCTACAAAAACTGAATCCTATTTAAGCTTGAAATTTGAATTTAACTCAAATTAGGGTTATCTTGATCAAATCTTCTTCAAATCTTCGAAGTCCCAATTTAAATCTTCAGTGCCAATTCGGCTTTATCTCTTCGACGTGATCTATGTTTAGACTTATCTTAGTAACAAAACCGGATTTTATCTTGATAAATAACACTTTAATTTCGAAAGCCTTGTCACGGATTTGACTTTCGCAACACTTCAATTATCTGCAGAACTAGTTAGTTTCTGAACTGTCTGAATTCTTATTGCCACAAATGCCAACTAAAAACCTGATAGTACTTATCCAAGACGTATATAGATATCAACAAAACCAAATTCATAAATTAGTTACGTTGAGTTATGCTATTACACCGAAAAAGTGCGGAATCAAGGTCCCATAGAAAACTCCTTTCCCTGGGCTCTGACATAAAGAAGTGAGCGAAAAGTAAAATGACATTTATTCAACATAATTCTGACATTTATTCTTAGATCTCTTACTTCTAAATTTTATGAAGGAGATAAGTTTCTCCCAGGAAGACCATAGCTATGCCAGACACACACACACACACACGCACACACACACACAGTACACACACAGAGGCATGCGTGCATGCTTCTTTTCACTTCTTTTCTATTGTTGCCAGTCTAACAGCTAAGGAGGCACTGCGCCATCCACATTTTTGGGATGCGAAGGAGAAACTTTTATTTCTTCTTGAAACTTGCAAAAGAGTATATGATTTTGGAGACGGAGATCTTCGCTATGAGCTAGAAACTATTTCATCGAAAGTTATAGAAGGAGAATGGGACGGAAAGCATGTTCAAGAATGGAACGAGAGGATTGACGCAGAAATAATGGATTATGCAATTGTTCAATTGGGAAAGTACAGTCCAGGTAGTACTTATGAATACGACATCCTTCCAGAATTATTGCGGTGTATTCGAAACACCTATAATCATTATGGAAGATGTCCACCGAATATTAAGGTACTAGTTCTAAAGAAATATTCTCTATGAATATTGTTTATTTCCAGACACAAAATATAATGTGCCCTATTGATATTCTTATAACTCTTTTTTGGTGGGCGATTGTTTCAGAAATCCTTAGGATCATTGGAAGAAGGTTTCTACAACTACTTTGAAAGTAGATTTCCAAATCTCTTAATTGAAGTGTACACATGTGTAGAGAAATGGTACGTCAAGGAGAGCGTGGCCCCCGTTTGTTGGCTTCGCGGCCCTAGGAGAGGAGCTGCACGCTGGATAACAGTGCAGCGCCACAGAATCGAACATCGGCACCGGGTCGCTCACGCCACAATGGCAGCGCGTAGCATGCACAAGGGCATTTGAAGTGCCGAAAAGGCAGCGCCGGGCACGTGCCAAGTTGAGTTTTGAGTCGGTTTTTAGGTTTTCTTTTTGGATTTTTCAGGTGTCATTGGTTGACTTGGAGCAGATTTGGTATGAAATTGTCATTTTTTTCCCAAAAAGATTGACGTAAAAGGCATAAAATGGGAAATCTGAAACACATTTGACTTGAGTGATATGGGAAAAATCATATTAAATCTGTAGCAGGAAAACCGCCTACTATTTTCTTGCTCTTTTTTTTTTTTGTTTTTGTTTTTTTTTTTGTTTTTGAAAGATAACTTAAATGATTAGGAGGTATGTGATAATTGTAGTCTTTTTTTTGTGATTATTATTTGTATTGAAGCTATTAATTTGTTGTGACTAAAGCTCATTTTTCTCACTCTCTCACTTCTTCCTCGCTCTATCGGTCATCAAAATTTCACATCTTCAAAGAAGTTAGCGAGTAATTTCAACATTTCCAATAGAACTTTACTTAGGAACCTGCCATTTTGGGCCTTTAACGTGTAGCTAAAGCAACAAATTAAGGTGTTTTTTTCGACCAACTGATACTATTCTCTAGACTTCGTTGTTTTAACCAAATGATGGCATTTAATATTCTATTTCTTAATTTCTTCATTATGTTTCCTGCTTTTTTTCTTCTATAGGCTTTATTTGTTGTGACATGATGTGTCTTTTATTACATTTATGTCGCCAAAAAAAAAATCCTAAAACATGTATCACATTTCTGTAGACATAAAATATAACGATTTTCATGATTAAATTGACAAACAAGCGACGACGAGCATAGTTTTGGTTCAACTGTAATGTTTTAAAGCTCGAGAGCAAAAATGAGACAAACAACATATTCAGAGGCTAAAGGTGACATTATGCCAGATTCTAAGTTGAGAAGTACTTTTCGGAAACCCTACTTTTTTTTGGCCAAATATCTGATATTGTTAGGATTGTATTAGGATTTTCCGCTGTGCTCAAATATGTGATTATTGGTGTATGATGCAGTGTCTCAGAGGTTTTCTTTTCGAAATAAGTATAAACATGGACCATTGCTTTCTGCGCAAGTCATCTCTAATTCATTGTTAATGCCTCATCTATTTGTCACAAAATGTAAAATTTTTTTTTTTTCAATTGAATTTGATATGAAGCCTCTTGTGGAAATGCAGGCGCAGATAGCATTCAAAAACCCTGTTTTGCAGGTTAGTGATCAATTTTATGATTATTAAGGGCATTGTTATGTTTGAGTATTGGGTTTAAATTTGATGTGGCTTCTAGTATAGCTCTCAAAGTGTGTGTGTGTGTTTTTTTTTTTTTTTTTTTTTTCCCTGTTTATACAGGGCAGGATTTAACCCGCAATGCTTCACCAAAACTCCCTAGTGCCACTAAACTAGGAGGTCTTAGGTGATTGAGTTTGCTCTTGTCAGATATTTTATCTGTGACCTCAATCTTGATATGTTAGAATATTTTATGTGAATTTCCATAATTATAATACTTCACTCTATTATAAATTAAATGCATCTCGTGGATGACATTGTTATTGAGATTTTAATTATACATATATGTTAAATATTAATCTATAATAGAATGGACACTCATTTTATTGACTTGTTTAAAGCCCACAAACTCGTTCTATCTCTACATATTTAGTTAACTATTGGGCCAAATTCTCTCTCTGTTAACTATTGTTTAAAGCCCAATAAAGCCCACAAAACTTATTGGTTAAGACAACTTATTAGATATTTTAGGGGTGGTTGCCTGTGTGTGTGTGTGTGTGTGTGTGGCGCGTGTGTGTGGAGGACGTTTGGACGCCAGTTTTAGAGAGAGGAGAGATAGCGAGGAGTTCAAGAGCGTTTTGCTATTCTTCCTTATGTTTGCAGGTTCTTCACTGATTCCAGTCAATCATTGACGTTTCCCGGCGGCAATTTTCTGCATCCAAGTGGGAAGTAATCCTAGAACTACTATTCTTATCACATGCTTCAAAATTCATTCACATTAATTTGTGGCTAGATTGGGTGTTTTGATCCTGTTTATTTGTGTTAGGATTATTTTTCATAAAATCCCCCTGAAATATGTACCAGGTTTCAAAGTACCATCTGATTTTTTTGAAATTGTTTATTATACCCCATGATTTATAAAAAATGGTGCAAAATGCCCCCTCTATATAACTCCGTCTATAACTTTCATAGATTTGCTGATGTGGTACTCAGATTGCAATATTAAAGTTAATAATACATTAAAAATTATAAAAAGATATAATAAAAAAAATACAAAAATGTTTATAGCCCATGCCCCGGTGTTGCCTATCGCAATTCTCATGCCGATGGAACACCCCCACATCTTCCTGGTGATCTGCCATCTTCGTGACAGCCAACCACCATCGTCTCGTTGCCCAACCTAGACCTCCTTTTCCCTCTTCCCTTCTGCCATCGTTAATCATCACCGCAATTACACGAAGCCAAATCCAATGATCACTTCTAGGAGGTGAGGTTGACATCGTTCACTTCATTGATTCGAGTTTAAAATTTGAGTTTCATTATAGTAAAAAGTTCTCAAAAACAGTCACATCTAATTTTTTTACTATAATAAAAAGTTTTCATATAAAATCACATCTCAATTCAAATTAACGAAGTAAACAGACCCTAATTTTTTTCTTTCTTTAGAAAAATAATTTATATTTATATTTTTTAATATTTTAATATATTTATTAGAATTTAATAGTTTTAATTAATATTTAACGTTGACACGTCAGAAAATTTGTTAGTGCTATAAACAGTATTGGACAAAGAGGGATTTTTAACCATTGTCTATAGATAGGGGCGTATAACGAATGATTTTGAAAAATCGGGATCATTTTAAAATAAAGTACATACTTCAAGGCAATTATGAAAATAATCCTTTGTGTTAAGATCAATTAATTTCTAGCAAATGCTATCAGAGTCTCCGATTTAAATTTTAAGGTTCTTCATATTCGGATTTCTTCAAGGGTATTGAAACCCAATTTTCAAATTCCCTAAAATTGCTCTAATATCTTGTTTCTAAGCATGTATACTATGAATACATGTGGTAGGCGATTTTTCATTGATAGAATCGTGTTGTTTTGATGGTTTTTCTGTTTAAATTTTTGAACTCTGTCCATGGCCATATTAAGATATAGAAGTCGAATTAAGGTTGTTTCTTGTCTAGTGGATTGTGAAAACGAACTATTTATCATGGATTTTGTGTTTATTGTGCATGGGTATGGCTGCAAAACCACATTTTTGAAGTCCAAAAATGGCCGAAATAGGTTTTTATTATTGTCAAAATTTTGATTATTTTTGGACCATTTTAAGTTATGGATCAAAAGAGAATTGAGTTTAGAACAAAAACCCTTTTAAATCATTGAAAACGGAGTTCTAGAGGCTAAGCTATATCCGGGTCGGGTCACGGATCCCTTTCGGATCAATATACAGCAGCTGGAGGTCAGGGACGATCCAAAAACTAGGTCCAGGTAAAAAAAACGACGTGTCGTTTTCAATTATACAAATTGCCATTGTTTTAGTCAAACAACATGTCGTTTGACTGTATGTTCAAAAACTATATGTCGTTTTGTAGGCAAAAATAGGTTTGACTAAATTTTGACGAATCCGTACAAACACATCCGAAGTTAGTTTTCACTGTCGTTTTCACCATTGCCACTGTTGCGCTTTTTTCATCCCCTAAACACTAAGGCTATGTATGGAAAGGAAAAGTCATTCCATCAAATTCTATTGTTTGCTTTCATTTTTGGGTTGGAAAAGGCTTTCCGTCGGAAAGCTCATTCACTCATTTTGAGTGAATGTCCATTCATGTGGGGGGCTGTGGAATGGCTTTTCCATTCAGCCCTAATTCACATTATTATTTCCAAAAACTCCCTGATTCACATTTAATATATTATTATTTAATATATTTAGTATATTATTTATTTAATATATTTAATATTATTATTAATTATTTATTTAATATATTATTTAAATATTATTTAATATATTTAATTATTCATATATATTATTTAATATATTTAATATTATTATTTATTTATTTAATATATTATTATTAATATATTTAATATATTATTTATTTTTAATATATTAATAATATTATTATTTAATATATTTAATAATATTATTTATTTAATATATTTAATATTATTTATTTAATATATTAATATATTTAATAATATTATTTATTTAATATATTATTATTGAATATATTTAATATATTATTATTTAATATATTTAATATTAGTATTTATTTAATATATTTAATATTATTAAAATATTAAATATTATTTTTTTACAATTGAAATATAGTTTTTAAATTATTATTCTTCAAATAAAAAGTTTTTTAATAATTAAATTATTTTGTTTACTATTTTAATTAATAAAATATTAAATTATTTTAGATTATTAATCAAGGGTATTTTTGTCAAAATACAGTTTATTTTCATTTCATTCCGTTGTCAACCAAACAAGATAATTCTCATTCAGGTATTGATTGCATAACTCCAATCAAACAAAAGAATCAGTTTATGATTCCAGCACATTCTAATTCCATTCCATTACCATTCCCATTACTATTCCTATTACCATTCCGTCACTGTAACCAAACGCAGCCTAAAATGATTTATTTTTGTGGTAGCCACCACAAAATTGTATTTATATATTTCTTTTATAATTTGTTATTTTTTTATAGTTGGCTAATTCTCACAATTTCTTAAATAAATTTTTCCTGGGCATTTTATATATAATTTGTTCGATCATAGAACTTAGTTGTGCTGTTCGAGCATATTTAATTGTGAGAATTTGACAATAGTAAATATTTATATACACTTATTGTGAGTCTAAAAATGTCAAATTATTTATGTAACGACTGAAAAAATTTCAGGTGTAATATGAACAGTCTGTTATTTTGACCATAATTTCTTTCAGGATGAAAAGTAGTAGAATTTTTAATTTGATCAAAAAAATGTTATGTAGAAACTTTATGTATGGGGTAAAATCTCTTGAAAAGTGTAAAGTTATCATATGAATATTTTTACAAAGAAAATTTGTAAATATCAGTTATGAATAGTGAAATATCAGTTAAAAGTTTGAAATTTTAGCATGTATATTTTAGTTATGAAAAACTGAAATATTTGGTTTGAGACCGAATGACTAGTTAGAAAAAGAGTAGAAATATTAGAAGTAAGGAAAATAGCAAAATTTTCTAAAACAGAAATTTTTCGATTCAGTTAAAGCGGAAAATTGCTAAAAAAAGAGTATCGCAAAGGTACGCATTTTGGGCAATTCTGAATCAATTGAAATGATAGTTTCAGAAATAGTGATTGACTAATGAGATACCTAAGAGAATTGGGTTGAACATGAGAAGTTAGACCCAGGGTGCCTGACTGTCTAGAAAAATAGTATAGAACATGTACTGATTGTGAGATTATCAGTATCGAAAAGAGACTCGTTTTGAGAAAGGGAAAGTTTAGTCTCGACAAATAAAATGTGGGGAACGTAGAACCACTCAAGTTAAGTGTTACACTTAAATAGAATTAGTAAAATTAAATTAAGAAAATAAAAATAATTTCCTTAATTTAGAAAGTAATATGAGATATTATTAGAAATATTATTAAAATATTCATTTTTGTCTTAAAACGTAAAGGAAGGGAATTAGAAGCATTATTCTTCTATTTTTCAAAGTGAGGCCAACCAAGAGAAAAAAAAGGAGATAAAAGAGAGAAAACTAAGGGAAATATAAGGAATCAACCGATTTCATCAAAATTTCTTCCGTTTAGTCCGGTAGAAACACAATCCGAGGCATTTTAGCGGAGAATCTCAACTTCTCAAGGTAAGAATTTAGATTTTTCATGAGAAATTTAATGTTTTCGTTTTTGGATGAATAGTAACTCATCTCGGAAAAAATCCGTAAAATTGAAAAACGAAACCGAAGTTTTGTCAGGAAGTGTGATAGGAGTTCAATGTATGATTTTTGAAACGATTCAACAAAATTTTTTGGATTTACACTAAGAAATTTGAAAACCCTAGAAAATGAAGGACATGCGTTTTTGTTCAATTTTATGTTAGAATATGTGTTCAGGAATGTAAATCTTGACTCCAGGTACCGAAATCAGAAATAAAGCTGAATTTCAAGAGGAATATGGGATTAAAGTGTGAAAAGAAAGATGTTTCGATAATCGGTGATGGTTAGAAACCGAACACAATAAGAATTCACAGTTTTGGTCCCAAACTAGGAATTAGGCCCATGACTGAGTAACTCACACAGTTTTCGTGCAAATCCTTGAGATAGGAAATGGTTTGAGGTTGAATACCAAACATAAGGATTGTAGACCGTTCCAAAGTAAATTTCAATGTAATTATTGATCTTAAATTCTAAATCTAACGATTGAAAAATTTATGCAATAGGGCCGATTAACGGTTGAAGTTAGAAAACGTTAAGGGAGACAAAGGACACTTTGTTAGTGAAACTTCTGTATGTACAATAGTTTTTGTATGGCTATATCACGAACAAGTTTACTTTTCTGTGTTGCACAAAAATTGTGCATATAGTAGAATTTTGAATGTTAGATACAATGTGAATGTTAGATACTATGTGAAGTATGTATCTATAAGACTTATGTAATCGTAGAACTTTATTTTGCAAAAAGTATGTATCGATGTTAAGTCGAGATCAAACTAAGAGAAATGAAGAATTAAACTTTAACTAAACGGTAAGTGACTAAACCACATAAGATTTAACTAAAGTTACCGTTTCAATGAGAAAATTTGTTGGTTGCCGAATCGAATTCGGCGGCGGAAACGCAGCGGAAAGGTGGATCGTGTATAACAAAAATTTTCATAAAACTTTTGAGATACTCTATAGATTATATTAATTTATGCATCAATAAATTAATCTCATTAATTTATAAGATTCAAGGATCAACCGAAAAAATACCTTGTAGCCGACTCGGATGATATCTTGATTTTCTTTGACCACGAACAGTCCAAGCTCCAAGCTTTGTGTTTAGAACACCAAAGTCTTCCACGTCAATTCCTTGATTCCACGTAGACGTGTGTGTGGGCACACGTGAGACAAAATAGGTTTCTGAAACACTCGAATTTCCACAAACACCAACGCATGCACGATGTGGAATTTTTTGGAGAAAAATATTTTCTCTCTCTTTGCTATGAGGAATTTCGGCCAGCACTAGGGGAACTAGGGCTGAAAGTGTTTCAAAAATTGTCTCACAATTTTTCATTTATCTCATATTTAAAGAGAAGAAGTCAATCTTCAAAATAGGATCAAATCCTTATCTCCAATTTTGAATTTGGAACAAAAATAGGTTTCTGAAACACTCGAATTTCCACAAACATCAACGCATGCACGATGTAGAATTTTTGGAGAAAAATATTTTTCACTCTTTTTCCCTATATGAGAATTTCGGCCACCTTACTTTCTAAGGGCTGAAAATATGTTTCAAATTGTTACCACAATTTTCTATCTTTCTCATATTTAAAGAGCATAAGTCAAACTTCAAAATAGAATTAAATCCTTATATCCAATTTTGAATTTGGAACAAAAAATCCCTTCCCCTTATCCTCAAGGTGGCCGGCCACACTCTAGGGTTTTATCCCTGTTTGTGGCGCCAATCATAGATAGGGAAGGAAGAGATTTTATCCTTTATCCAGTAGTCTAATTTTAATTCAGATTCAAATTCGAATTTAAGTCAAACTTAAATTAATTTGAATTCTAAATTGAACAACTTATCAAATAAGTTTAAATGGATAAATCTAGATATGTTAAAATTCAAATTTAAATAATCTCATTATTTAAATAATAGTTAATTCTCAATTAATTATTCTTCGAGTATTTAATTTTAGAATTCCATAATTCTAAAATTCCCATTTTGCTCTTTGTGTCTGGTAGAATTACAAGGACGACGCGGGGACTAATGGGCCTATAATTCTGAGCTCCAATAAAATTAATAATTAATTAATTAATTCTATTAATTCCAATGGTTATTCCACTATAAACTTGGAATTGCACTCTCAGAATTATAGACATTAATTACTTCTGAACTGCGAAGTGTCCATTTGATATAGTCATTACATATAGATCAATCCTCCATAAATAATTCATAATTAGAGTAAGGTAGAATTCGTTAACCTCTCTAATTACATCTTTATCCTTGAGTACCATCGATTCTCTAATGGATAGTGATTCATTAAACACATTCATGAACCAGAGTGCTCTTACTAATCCAAGTACCGAATCAACACTCAAGAGAATTATTTATCTGCTTCTCTCTCAAGAAGGAATGGATTCCATCTCGTATAATAACATTCCCAGCTACCTATTTTATTATGTCTCCAAAATGCAAGGAATAGGATTCAGGGTTTCGGAATCCGTACCGAGTAAATCAAAAGACATAAATCCATAAATAGGAGTTTGCTAAGAACTCATGATTAAGATCATCCTATATATGACCATCAGTAGATTTAATTAGAATTTCTATGCTTAACGGAAATTATTAGAAATTCATATTGTGTCTGCATCCATGTTCCGCATAATCTCATTATGCGAAATACACTCATTCAATATCTCGCCATATTAACAGTGCGGATAACACCGTTCCATTCTAAATGAGAATGACATGTATTTATAATATTTTAATTAAAGATTCTGAACTTTAATTAAATTCATTATGAACAATTACTTTTGATTATTATCCTTAAACATTATCCTCTCGTATATAACACTTATATACCATGTTTAAGGTTACATAAATAATCAAGGAATTTTATTTGATATTCATACAATATTCATAAATATATGCACATAAAATGATGAATAAACTATTTTATTACATAAATAATAAATATCCTTTTACATCTCATGCTTTCAGGACACTATTCCCAACAAAATTAACAAACGGTAAGTGACTAAACGTCTTGTTTGTACCAGCCTTCGAAGGAAAGGTTCTTATGAGACTATGAAATATATGAAACCATGATTGAGTTGGATTGGTTAGCTACCCCACTCCTCACTGGTTATGTGGGCTATGGTACAACAGGACATGGGCCATAAGAAGTAAAAGACAAGAAAATGAAAAACAGAAACCATTCCATATAAGGTACGCTTTCTGTAAAGAAGAATGAAAGGAATGAGAAACAAGAAATGATAGTTGTTCAGAATGTGAAAACACAATGTGAACGACTAAAATAAGACGAAAGCAGAACAAAGACTGTAATGAAAGAAGAAGAACATAAGCCATACATGTTTTAGTAGCACATAATGTATTATGATATTTGACTTGAATACATATATGGGTATGTATAATTATTGCATCTGTTATGACCTTTTGATACTTGCTGAGCGAAAGCTCATTAAGTTTGTTTGTGTTGTAGGAAGCACAGGTAAGGCACCGGCTCCCTGAACTTGTTGTTGGGCATGCAGAGAGGATGTTGTAGCCGAATGTGGGTGAGTGGGTTGTTGATGTATCACATGTTTTGGAAACGCTACTGTACTTTATGTATAAAATATAATAGTATTTTATGGATTTTGATGACTAATGTAACATAATGCTGTCAGAATGCTACAACATTTTATGAATGGAACATAATGCGAGCTAAATGCTACAACATTTTAACGTACATGGTAAGAAAAAAAATGGCCTGAGTTTTTAAGAGGTTATAACTAGTAAGTGTTAGAGGTTAAGTAATCTTAAGTATGAGTATAGGATGACGATCAAAAGTTAGGGTCGTCACAGTCTAATTATTATGTTATGGAGCTCTCCAACAGAATTTTATATTTCCTCTTGAAAGAGGCTTTTGGATGCACAATGCTCCTTACATGGATGCATATGAGCTACCAGAAAATACTTTTATGTAAATATTTGTTTATTTTAATGATTTTTCATATATTTTCTGGGTAGTTTTAATATTCACTATTTTGAAACCTAAAATTTTGGGGCATGTTTATTATTCCATATTATATAGTCATATTTTATTTGTTCTCCCACATAATTTGATATACTGATAACTAAAATTTAGACATATAACATAGATATTTGTTCAAATTTTAAAATGGCCATTTTGTGTTTAATGTTTCAATGCCTAATTAATGTTTGTTGAGGCGTATATGGTCTCCTTTATTTATGTTGATGTGACAATAATTAAGTTTAAGTTATAAGTGCATCCATTCTTTATTTATTATTGTTATCATTATTATTTTATACTTTGTTCATGTGATTATCATTTTTTTAATTATACTATCCAAGTGGGAGAAAATTAGAAATATTTATTTGTGGATTAGCATAATCACTAAACTCACATACTATTGTTAAACAATAAATTGTGGGAATGTATGAATAAACTTAATTTATTGATTATGTTGCTAAAGACCATATGGGTAATAGAATTATCTTGTCGATAGTTTAATTGTTTAATACGACGTCTGAATCTTGGTGAAGCTTAAGCTTCAACTTTTTATCCATGTTTTTAATTTTCAATTATTTGTTGACATTTTGTATTATATAATTAATATATGTTGTTATTCATTATGCAATTCAAGTGGAAGAATATTGAAAATTATATGTGGACTTTTATAATCACTAAACTCATATTATGATGAAATAACAAATTAGAGTGTTATGGATAAAGTCATTTATTACATATTGTTAAGATCCATACGCGAAATTAATTTATTTATTATACATGCTGCAATCTTCTATTTTCTGTTTTTTCCCGACATCTTTCGTCTCTCTCGCCCGTTGCTGATGCTAGGTTAAAAGTTGAGACTTTACAAAGATGATAATTCTTTTCTGCTCTTTATTTTGGATGGCAGAAACTGGTTGATCCCTGAGATCTTCAAATAAGTTATGGCCTTCTAGCTAGAAATTTTGCTACTAATATTGCTAGTTGGCGTTTTACTTGGTTCTTCATGTTGGATTTTAGACGATAAGGCTTGACTAGTCAGAGAATCGGGGATGACTTTGTGAGGAAATGTTTTCCATGATAAATTCACTTTCCTATTATCTTCGGTTGCGCTTGTTTGTGAAATCTGCAAGTGATTCATTAAGAAATTTGGAGCCAAGTTTATAGTTGTTGAATTGGAAACGACCTCATTCATGTTTTGGGTTTGTCTATTTCAATGTTAGTATGTTACTGCTATTGTCATAAATTGTCTAGGTTAAGTTTCTATTTTAATGGAGTGTGGCTATTAACAAAAGTTGTTGTTCCCCCCATTTTTTTTTTTACACTTTATTTTTTCGAAATAGCATGAATTTGAAATACGCTCTGCCGAGACAAAGATGAGCTATGCGACAAGAGGAGTGTATGTTAATGAATCGTTGATTTTACAAGTCTATGTTTTTACATATGAGAGATGTCCGATTTGATCGTTCTAATTGGTAAATCCTATACAGAAGTAGCAAGAGTGGTACTATGATTCCAATTTTCATATGAACTGCTATCTTCTCTGCAACTTGGCTACTTTCTCGATAGATATGAGAAATTTTCTAATTTAACCATTTTAACTGAAATAGGGCCATCAACCACTGGGGTACAAATCCTAATTAAAAAAATGTTTTGTATCACAAAAATTTAAATATTAAAAACCTCCGTTACAGTGTTTTCTTGATGGAAATCGAGAGAGCAAGAGCACTAAGGCCTGCTAGAATATCAGAGAGTGACCTTTTTTAATGTTTTTAAGGGAAATAGTAGAAAATAGGCCAATATGAAAAGCTTAAGAAAGTAAATAGATCAATTATTAGTTATAGAAATTAATAGGCCATAACTTGTCAAGTTATTGTTCATAACCAGATAAGTTATGGACAAACTTGTCAAGTTATAATTCATAACCGGACAAGTTATAGACAATTATGAATAATAACTTGTCAAGTTATGGCTCATAACTAGACAAGTTATAGACGAAAATAATAATTTGGCCTATTTATTAACTTATGTAAACTATTGGCCTATTAATTTTAATTCATCTCAAATTTTGGCTTATTTTCCTCTTTCTCTCTTTTTTTAATTTTAAATATTGGCTTGCTTTTTAAATTTTTTTTTTATTATTTATCTATTTTTTTGGCTAATAATGTGAAGACTTCTACAAAGCTTTTGTTAAAGTCACGGGCACTACCAAATCTTGTAGGTATATTATTCATTAATTAGATAATGAGGATTCTTTCATGGGAATAAAAAAATATATCCTTTGAGTATTGGTTTGGTGTAAAATGACATACCAATAAAAAATAAAGTGCTCTGATCCGACCCTTATCTCGGCTTTGCTATTGAGAACCACCTAAATTTTTTAGTTTTAAAAAAAATTTAAAAGAAACAAAATTTTCTTTTCTGAATGTCCTTAAAATAATTGGTAACAATGAAAAGAACGAAAGACAATAATATGGTCACCGAACTATATATATTCTTTATATATAAATATATAAATATATATTGCTTTTCCGTTCCTCAACAAAGAAAAAAAAATCCAGCACTGTTTTCTGCATCCTGCGAGGCCTCCCAGTCTTTCTTTCCACTTCCACATCCAGTTTCTCCACCAAATACTTGAATGAAAAGGACCTCGTTTTTTTAATTTTGTGCACACAGAAAACCTATCACCATTCATCAACGCCACCTAACACAACTTCGGGGGTGAGGTCATTATTTATTATTTATTATTTTGTTTTTGGTTGCTGAAAAAGAAAAGAAAAATAAGATAAGAAAATTAGAAATGAACAATGCTAGGGTTTGGTAATGACGTGGCCATCTTTCATTGGATGCCAAACTCTTCCCGGTAGATAGCCGACCCTTGCTCTTCATTGCTGGCGAAGTTGATCTTCTTCATTTCTCTCTCTCTCTCTCTCTCTCTCTCATTCCCAGTAGAATTTGCTCTGAATAATGTTTCTGACAAAGATGACGATTATGAACTGGTTCTTCTTCTTCTTCTTCATTTGAAGATCTTTGAGGTGGAAAGGACATTAGGTTGACACGGAAACAAATTCTACAGTGGGAAGAGCTTTCTGAAGCATCAAGGGCAGACAAAAATCTCAGCAGTTTTAGTCGGATGGTACTCTCTCGCTTTGTCTTTCTTTCTTTCCTTCTTTTGGGTGTTATACTCATGGTTATAAATTTCACTTTTTTGGAGGTCTCATAATTTTTTTCCACCACAAAATCTATTTAGTATAATATTAGAAAAATATTGATAAATATCGGTTAAGATGTCGATATCAGCATCCAAATAGTGTAATTTGGGCAAAATCTTATAGAAATTTCTAGAAAATTTCGGAAAGTTTTGGAAATGGAATTTATGAACCGTTTAAATGTATTTTATTCCCTTAATTTCTTTATCATATTGTAGACATCAACAAGCTTATACATTACATGTTTACGACTATATAGATTAAACACTATTTAAATAATATTTCATGTTACCAATATATTGTTTGAATCAAGAGGAACCTTGATTACAATCTTATATCTTTATTCTTGTTTTAATTTAAACACTATTAAAATAATAGGACTATATTAAACACTATATAAATAATATATCATGGTACCGTTTTAGTTTATTTTTTATTTGGTTTTTCTTGTTTTTGTAATTTATTATTTTTTCTTGCTTTTTGTTTCCATCACATAAATATTACAGATAAATATTAATTTCACTGAAAGCTTCGCACATAAATATTAATTTCACAAGATTTTTCATCACTTTATTTATTTATTTTTTTACATGGGTTTTATCGTCATAAATTACAGATAAAAAATGTTGAAACATATATACATAGCAATAGAAAAAAAGAAAAAGAAAAAAAAAAAGAAAGATGAAGTACACATATCTGGTTATCAGTATAGAAAGGCAATTACAAGTCTAGGCTTTGAAAAGCAGTACCTATCTTGTAATTTGAAATATTTATTAATTTTCCAAGAAGGTCGTCGAAGTTGGCAAGAAAAAGACCCGATATATATGTATGTATGGCACATGATACAAATGTTAATATAAATCAAATAAGATTCTCTAATGTATGGTTTAGTACATCAAATCAGTGGTCTAAGCATATGAATTGATATTAAACCTTTGGTTTTAGACAGTGTACGTATAGTTAGTTATTGATCAATACTTGATATGCTTGGAGAGATTCCAGTAATAATAAAAGGAAGAGGCGGAATTTAAACGGAAAGAAAGAAATTAATCAAGAATTACTGCTACAAAGATCAGATACAACGATTGTTCTTAACGACGTTGAAAGATACGATGATGGTTTATTTATTTATTTATTTTTATTATTTTTTTTAAAGTAAAGTAAAAATAAAAAAATAAAAAGAAAAAAACAACGCTACAACTATCTTGTCATGAAATCCGATATCATTATATATCACAGAACACTACGACGGTCTTTAACCATCCTATAAAATGTGAGTGATACGTGACAAGAGTAAAAACGTCCAAATGGCATATGCAAAACAATTCAAATTTAATAGAAAGCAAGACAACTCAATTTCTTTCTTTTTTTTTTAAGAAAAAAATTAAGTATAAGCATAAGTAAAAAGAAAAAAAAAAGAAACGAAATGAAATGTTTAAAAAAGAAATGAAATGATTAGATTTTTGAAGATGAAATGAACATTTAGCATACGACAAATGATAGGAAAAAAATTTGATATATTTCCATGCAGTTTTTTTGAATAGTCACCTGAGATCATGAGTAATACATGAAATACTTGAGTAAAAGAAAAAAAATTGACAAATTTATTTATATTTATCTCCTTTCTAAAATAAGATTAGGATTTCATTTTCTATAAATATATTAGTGATTATAATTCCTATTCAAAGTTTGATGATCAATGATATTGAGAATATTTAAATTATTTATCTCTATCTCTCTCCTGATTATTCTTCCCTATCTTGATTCTATTTCTTCTCTTGATTCTACTATTCTCGATCATATTATTATTCCTCTATTAGCTAATTTCTACCCAGTAATACATCAATTGGTATTAGAGTGAAGTCGCTTCTTTTGACCAAAACTATCTTCTTTTTTCCGTACATTCCTCAACAAAGAAAAAAAAAATCCATAGAGTACTGTTTTCTGCATCCAATCCTGCGATTTCTTCAGCAAATACATGAGTTTCCAACGTGCTGCAACGTTAGGCCGGTTTCCTTGGTGTAAATTGTGAGCCCAAAGACTATTTGGAAGACTTGGTGACTGTTTATTGAGTGTTGCATCCCCCGCATGTAGTAACTGAGAAAAATCCCAGAATTTTAATAATGTAATTCATGTATTTAAATCAAGGATTTTTTTAGAAAATCATTATACTATGTACATTTTGTGATTGAAGGATTTATGGAATTAACATCTGCATTCCTAAATTCTGTAGCAGATTTCACGTTAAGTTCACGTTTTTTTTTCGATCAAGTAAATTCAATCGATAAATACTCACCGTACTTTAAAACGGAAGAATTTCCAGTACAGATACAGTTTGAGAATCTTAATTTTAAGAATCTCCAAGCACAGTACAAACTAGTATCCAGTACCAGTATACAGGAGAAAATAACTGTCAGTATAATTTTTGACAGCTTTAATGAGTAAATTTAGAAAGTAGACAAAGGTACAAGGGTTAGGTTCATTTCTCTCTCTCCTTCCCTCACTTGGCCGGCCAAAATTGAGGGGTTATAGCCAAAAAATTTGGCTAGTGAAGTGTGCTACATGGACTTCATGATGAGATGTGATGAGAGCGGTGAATAGGACTAATGATTAGTTTTTTTCTCCTTTTCTCTTCACTTGGCCGGCCATCCTTAGGAATTGATATCCAAAAATTTTGGTTATATGTTGAGTATGTTAGAAGCTTACAAGTTAAGGTGATGAGATAGTAGTGGTTGAAGGGGAATTAATGGCAACATGGGCTTCTTCTTTTCTCCTTCCACAACCGGCCAAGATTGGGGGAAATTGAACCAAAATTTGGTTGATTGAGAGAGTTGATGTGGTGTTAAAAAAATAATTTCCAAGTGCCTATAAAAGGAACCACAATAGGATAAGCCTCATTTTTTTTTCCCTAGCTTTTCTCTCCCCCTCAAAATCCGGCCATACCACACTCCCCCACTCTTCTCAAATATTTTCTCCTACTCTCCCAATCTTGAGCCACTACAAACCATAGAAGAAGAAGAAGGAGATCAAAGGGTCTAGGAGGAGTCTAGACAAGCATTTTTTTTCAAAGGGTATAACTCTAAATCCTTTTTTTTTTTTTTTATGTTTTAGTAAAGTTTAAAATATAGAAATATTCCTCTATAATTTCCTTATACTTTCTAGTTCCAAGCCAATAACAAATTTTAGAGGAGTTCAAGGTTTTCAAGGGAGAGAGATAGTTCTTCAAGGGTAAACTCTCAAACTCTTCTCCATTAATTTCTAGCCAACTTTAAGCTTGGATTTGTGGATGTAAATTTGTGGTTCTTGAGGAGATGAGTTATAATAAGGGTGTGTGAGTTTTATGTTGTTTTTTTTTTAGTTTTGAAGTTAGCTTGATGTGGTATGTTTATGCTTGATCTAAGTTGCTTATTTTCGGATTAGAGGAAAATATTTTCCGGTGACTTTGACCGCGAAAATGGGGGCCATAGAATGAGATTTTTTAATGTTTTAAAGTTTGAACTTATAGCCCTAGATGTTTTGAACATTTTTGGTTACTATGACAAAACCTAATTTTTACTCTAAAACCAAGTTTGAAGTCATTTTGTAAAAACGGACAAGCTGTCCAACACAGCTTCAAAAAAACACTGGCAGCCACTGATTCAGCCAAACGGGACTCTTAAAGGCTGAATCTTGATTTTTCACAAAAATAACAATTTTAGATTTCGATGAGATGAAGAAATTTCATGAAGAAAATATTTTTAAAATCCGATCCTAAGAGGTACTAAAACACAGATTCCCGAAACGGCACAATTTTTGACTAAAACAGTTTCAGAGAAAAAAAACAGCAGCTACGGTTTTCAACCAAACGAGGCCTTTAGAGGCCGAATTTCAACTTTCACCAAAAACGAAAGTTTTAGATCTCGACGAGACGAGAAGGTTTCATGAATAATGAAATTTTGAAATCCGACTCTAAAATACAGTAAAACGCTGATTTCAGAAACTGCACAGTTTTTAACGAGACAAAAATAAAACAGTGTCGATTTCAACAAAAAGTTATAAAAGAACCCGAGATAGAATTTCAGTAATACACAATGACATTAAACCTTATTTTAATGGAAGTATTCATAAAGGAAGTTTTGAAGAAAAAAATACTTTCTTTAAAGAACATAGGGGGTTACCGAGCGAATTATCCCGACGGGCATCTACAAGCCAAATACGATAGGTCCGTAGAATTTTAAAGATTTAATGTGGGTCCAACGCCCACATTAGTTTAAGAGACATTGTTGGAGTATAAATTTCAGCGGCGTAAAAGTTAGAATACCATGTATAAGTCCTAGGCCAAATTGGACCTTAATATCGTAGTAAAAGAAATTAAGGAAAATAAGATTTTGAAGATTTAATAAATTAATCTTTATTATCCTTTAGTAAACAAAAGGGAATATATGCCTTATGGAAAGGGTTATATTTTTCTTCATAAGTTGCTAAAATAGAATATCAAATAATAGTTGATCTCACACTCTTAATGGGTGTTTATTTTCAGAAGAAAGTAAGAGACTAGGCTGTTAGGCTAAAAAGGGATTCCAGCTTTGAAATCAGGTAAGTAGGAATCTTGCCTACAGTATAAATAGATTTTAAAGTAAACAGTACACATGAACTATATATGTTTGAGTACATTTAATGTTATGCTATGTTATACTACATGCACTTAAGTAGTACACCCGAATTATATGTGTTCGAGTACATGATATAGTACGCTATGCTAGGTCATTTTGCATACACCTTAATAAGTCAAGAGGAACTTATAAGAGTAATCTTAGTTGAGTGTTGTACCAGCCTCTACAAGGGAGGTAACTCAGGCTCCACAAGGGAGAAAAAAAAAATAAGGATGTCCTCCGACTCAAGGGAGGCATTTAAGTTATAATCACGGTGTCATGGGGGACCTTGCAAACCCTCACGTCTCGATGATTGCGCGCAAGTGGTACGTGAGCACTCGGGTCCATCAGTAAGAAAGATAAGATAAGATAATAAGATTGTGATAAGACATCATAATTAAGCATAATTGACTCATGCATATTTATTCATGTGAACGTATAGTTATTTTGCGGGAGATAGTTCCTACTTGCTGAGCGAAAACTCATTATAGAATGTTTATACTGAAGGTAAGCAACCGGCATATAATGCCTGATGGACTGCTGGCGAGTGGACGAACGATGTGGGGCTCGGGATATGGATACCACTCGCAAATATTTCCGCAATCAGCTTTATGTTATGAATAGTTTTGTTAATTATGATTTTGAAAACAGATATGTTAAGGTTTGAATATTTTATTTAATAAAGCAATTTTGTATCTTATGTTTATTATAAGACCTTTAAAAAAAAATGTTCTGTAAAATTTTAAAAAATTTCAGTAAGTACAAGTTAAAAAGTTAGTTACAGTGGCGGCCTAAGGGAAGGTCGTCACACCGCAAACCATTAAACCAATGCATTATCACCGTCCTACCTGTGTTTAAAACCGTTAAAAACTTGATATTGTAATTTCTGATAAGCTTAATTTTTTAAAATTATGTACTTTGTTTTAAAATGTCTCTTAATTTTTATAAATATTTTCAAACTATGTACCAACTTTTATATATCGAGAGGCATTTAAAACTATTTTACAAAATCAGAAGACATTTTAAAATAATGTACATAATTCGGGAGCATTTATGAAAATAATTCACGTTTGTTTAAAGGGTCATCTCATGCGCAAGAATCGCTTTTTGGTACCCTAGTAGGTGAAGACAAAACGTTGTTGGACGGATTTAGCCTCTACTTTTGTGCGCCATGCATAAAGTCAAAGTCATCAAAACGTAGACAACACATGCATTTCAGTAATCATTAAATTTTGTAACAAATATGTTAATGTATAGTTGTTAAAAAACTTATTACATTAAAGAATATCAAACAATGAATTAGATGAAAAAGCGCTTTTGTTTTTCAATTAAGCTGGAGAATTATATTTTTTCCATTACCAAGTGAGGCCAGATTTGTAATTTCATTTTATATGCAGCAACTTTTTTTTTTTTGAATAAACTGTGAAAGCCGATATTAGAGATTGATATATAGCGCATTCTAATTAGGTTGACACTCTCTAACCAATCCCATTGTTATATAAAGCAATCATATATAAAAATTTAAAGAGTTTGAAGGAAATGGATCTCGTTTTTTAATTTTGTGCACACAGAAAAGCCATCACCACTCATCACCGCCACCTAACACAACTTCAGGGGTGAAGGGTCTTTATTTTTTATTTTTTATTTTGTTTTTTGCTTGCTGAAAAAGAAAAGAAAAATAATGATAAGAATATTAGAAATGAACAATACGAGAGTTTGGTAATGACGTGGCCATCTTTCATTGGATGGCAAACTCCTCCCAGTTGATCTTCATCATCATCTCTCTCTCTCTCTCTCTCTCATTCCCAGTAGAATTTGCTCTGAATAATGTTTCTGACAAAGATGACGATTATGAACTGGTTCTTCTTCTTCTTCTTCTTCTTCTTCATTTGAAGATCTTTGAGGTGGAAAGGACTTTAGGTTGACATAGAAACAAATTCTACAGTGGGAAGAGCATTCAGAAGCTTCAAGGGCAGACAAAATCGATTTCAGTATAATATTAGAAAAATATTGATAAGCTTCAAGGTCAAGATATCGATAACGGTATCCAAATAGTGTAATTTGGGCAAAATCTTAGAGAAATTTTTAGAAAATTTCAAAAAGTTTTGGAAATGGAAATGTGAGCCGTTTAATGTTTTTGTTTCCCTTAATTTCTTTATCATATTATAGACATCAACCAATATATTGTTCGAATCAAGACGAAATCTTGATTACAATCTTATATCTTTATTCTTGTTTTAATTTAAACACTATTTAAATAATATGACTATATTAAACACTATTTAAATAATATGTTGTGGTGCCGTTAGTTTATTTTTTATTTGGTTTTTTTTGTTGTTTTTGTAATTTATATAGTGTAATTTGGGCAAAATCTTAGAGAAATTTCTAGATAGTTTCGAAAAGTTTTGGAAATAGAAATATGAGCCATTTAAGGTTTTTTTTTCTTTCTTTTTTTCCCTTAATTCCTTTATCATGATATCATAGACATCAACAAATTTATACATTACATGTTTATGACTATCTAAATTAAGCACTATTTAAATAATATGTCATGGTACCAATATATTGTTTGAGTAAAGACGGAACCTTGATTACAATCTTATATCTTTATTCTTGTTTTAATTTAAACATTATGTAAATAATATGACTATATTAAACACTATTTAAATAATATGTCATGGTACCGTTTTTTTTTTTTTTTTTTTTTTTTTGTAATTTATTCTTTTTTTCTTGCTTTTTGTTTCCACAATCTTATATCTTTATTTCGACATGTGTCATCAAAGTATTTATTTTCTTTTTTCTAATTTATCCTTATCGTCTAATAATTATTTATTTAAAGATACTCCTACTTAATTTTTTTAATCTCTAAAATGTTATTTTATCACACTAGTATTTATTTAAGTATTGGTTAAATGTTGTTGGATTAAAATCATACTAGTTCACTCTCAAATATTTCCCACTAATAACAGATTTCACACTCTGAATTTATTTCCTCGTAAATAAGTGAAATCATAAAATTCTTATTAGATTTGTAACATAAAAAGTGCTTAATTACTTTGTTTTTCCCATTTTAAGAAAAAAGAAAAGCAAATGACTCGCTTTTTCCTTAATCAAATTTCATATTTTCTAAGTAATTTCAACAGTTCTAATGGAACTTCACTTAAGAACCTGCTTTTCGGGCCTCTATTGTAGCTTATAAAGCAGTTAAACTAAAGAAAAAAGTACATAGTTTGCTATGATTTTGAAGACTACCATCATATGTGTGAGTATATACATTATTTATATATATGTGTATATTAATAAAAATTCAATAGTTATATTTTTATCGGTTGTTACTTATTAAATATAAAAATTTAATTATATAGCGTGATATGAATCTGTTCTTATTAATTGATATACACTATTTTTTGGTCAAAACTCAATTTATTACAATCTTCTTATTAGTATCACATCGTTAAAATAATAATTACAACTACTTATGGATAAATATTAGAGCAACGCATGATGTTTCTAAGGATAATCGACCTCGTAAGCAAGCGAGTAATTTTATTTTTATACGGTCTAATTTGAGTAAAAAAAGACCTGAATTGCCTTAAATAGTAGGTCATACGCACGTGTCACTACAAGAAAACCGTAAAAAATGCTGGAAGATTTGTGGTCAGTCAACGAGAGCTTATTATCACGAAGTTGTCTGCTAATACCCATATATTAGCAAGGCGCTTTTCCTGAATTATTAAAATGTTTTGCGGCTTTAAGTCTGGGTGAACTATACGCGACTTGTGAAGAACAAGGAGCCCAGAAACCATGTCCCTATGATCATAAATTGAAAATGACTTATTAAATGTAATTCAAAGAGAAATTAAGGACCTCAAAGATGACTCATTCGAAGTCCAATTGAGTACAGAACCACAATTGTCCTAAGCCATACATAACACGAAATGAAAGGAACTTTTGACTAACCTCATTAATTTCTGTAATAAAGGAAATGGACGACATATATTTTCTTTCCAAGGCTTAATATCTCCTATAGTATTCGTCAGTTTCTCCATGTCTTTTGATAAAGGCTTATATTGAAAGGAATTCTTAGGATACATTTGAATAAAGTTATCTAAATTGCAATCACAACGCTCCAGAGCAAGATAGATAAAATTATAGTCCTCTTTCGTCTCATAATACCTCACAATATTTTGGCTACGATTAGATGCTATGAGATTCTTGATTTCTCTTTCAGCTTTTAAGTAACGATTAAAATGACTTTTGGGTAGGCGTTTCATTCATAAGACCCCTAACATACAATAGTCCTGTTGGTGCTTCGACCAATTTCCTTTGATAAATAGAGGAATGTTACTTTACAAGAAAAGGGTCTTTAGCGGTAACAAACTTGTTGTTGCAAAAAGTAAAAAAAAAAAAAAAAAAAAAAAAAAAACACGAAAAGTAAAAAAGTTGACTTTTCGTTGCAAAATTATTAAAACTCGTCGCATCATCAAACAAAAAATTTCGTGATACTGAGAGTTTTATATCTAAATTATTAAAACTTGTTACTAAAAATTTTGTTGCTAAAACTTTTTTTGGTTGTATTAGTGCATTGTGTGTAGATAATATAAAAATTCTTGGTTGTCTTTTGCGTATAAAATCAAATTGTGTATATATGAAGTTAAAGATTAATTTCGTGATTTTTATACTTGTTCATCTGATTTGCCTATAGTCTTTCATGAAAATATAGATGTGTGTACGTACAGACACAGAGTGTAGTTGGAATGAAAAAAAAAAAAATTAAGAATAAGGTTGACTTTAATAATACCATTAATTTGTTCCTAACGGTCATATGTACCATTTAAAAAAAATTAATAAAAATAGAGTAACATATTTGAAGCATTAATTATATAGAGTCCACGTTGAAGGAAATTATATAATTATCTCATCTTTTCTCAGATTAAATTTTATTAAAGAGGGAATATGAGAAAAAAAAACTTCAGGGAAATCTTCAATCGATGACAGGTCTGATTTATGATCTTTATTCTTAATATTCTCATCACGATCATCATAGTTGCCAAATGAAACGTACCACGTATAATGTAAAAAAAGTGGATGCAAGCTAAACTTAACAAATCCATTGCACTTACTTGTCATGCCTTAAGAAGCGACGTGGGCGCTTTCCAGCCAGTAGCCACGCAATCTGCATGTAGTTCATTCCAAAAAACATGCATGATAATATAGTTGAAGGGAGTGAGGAGCAGTTGAAATGTGGTTAAGCAATTTTTTTTTGGGTATATTTTGAACAAATGTTTAAAATCAGACTAACATGTTTATGGCTAGTGTGAGTAGAAAAGACTATAGCAAACTTGAATATTTATATTCCTCAACAACAGGGTTATCAACACTTATTGTTTTTTGCTAATTTAACCATAGGGCTGCATTAGAATTGGTTAGAATAGTCGGTATTTAATGACAAAATTAGCTAAACGACTAGTGCGACGAATGTATATATAGAAATAGAAAGTTTCACGAATGTATATATAGAACTAGAGTGTTTTAAATAGGAAAATAACAATACATGCTAGAAGAATGATTACTCAATAGAACTTATTTTAAAAAAGGTACCTATTGATGCCCATATGAGAAAGTTTTGTGCATGAAACTGAGTGTAACGACTGAGAAAATTTCAGGTCTAATCCGAACAGTTTGGTATTTGAACATAATTTCTTTCGAAACAGAAAGTAGTAGAATTTTCAGTTTGATCAAGAAAATGTTATGTAAAAACTTTATGTATGGGGTAAAATCTCCCTAAAAGTGTAAAATTATAATACAATATTTTTACAAAGAAAATTTGTAAATATCAATTATGAATAGTAAAATACGAGTTAAAAGTTAGAAATTTTAGCGGGTATGTTTTAGTTATGAAAAATTGAAATATTTGGTTTGTGACCAAATGACCAGTTAGAAAAAGGGTAGAAATATTAGAAGTAAGGAAAATAGCAAAAGTTCATGAAATATAATTTTCTCGAGTCAATTAAAGTGGGAAACTGCTAAAAAAAGAGTACCGCAAGGGTACGCGTTTTGGACAATTCTGAATCAATTGAAATGATAATTTCAGAAAAAGAAATTGACTAATGAGATACCCAAGAGAATTGGGTTGAACATAAGAAGTTTGACCAGGGTGCTCGACAGTCCAGAAAAGCAGTATAGAACCTGTACTGGTTGTGAAATTTTTAGTACCGAAAAAGGACTCATTTCGAGAAACAGAAAGTTTAGTCTCGGGAAGAAAAATGTGGGGAACATAGAAGCACTCAAGTTAAGTATTAAACTTAATTAAAATGTGAAGGAAGGAATTAGAAGCCACATTTCTTCTATTTTTCAAAGTGAGGCCGACCAAGAGAAAAAAAGGAGAGAAATGAGAGAAAATCAAGGGAAATCCAAGGGAATCAACCGATTTCATCATAATTTCTTTCGTTTAGTCCGGTAGAAACGTAACTCAAGGCATTCTAGCAGAGAATCTCAACTTCTCAAGGTAAGAATTTGGATTTTTCATGAGAAATTTCATGTTTTCATTTTTGGATGAATAGTAACTCATCTCGGGAAAAATCTGTAAAACTGAAAAACGAAACCGAGGTTTTGTCGGGGACTGTGATAGGATTTCAACGTGTGATTTTTGAAACGATTGAACAAATTTTTTTTGGATTTACACTAAAAAAATCCAAAAACCGTAGGAAATGAAGAACATGTGTTTTTGTTCAATTTTATGTTGAAATATGTGTTCAGGAATGTAAATCTTGACTCCAAGTACCAAAATCAGAATTAAAACAAGTTATTGAAAATATTGTGCTTGTGTATAAAGAAACCCTTCAATACCTACAACCTTGAAAGAGCTGTTTGGGCTTGTGTATAACGGCTCGTCATATGTAGATATTGTGCTCGTCCTGTTAACTGGATCAGCCACTAATAAGTTCATATTATTAGTAGCTGATTGGTTGACTTAGGCAACCCATCGGTTTTCCAGACGACGTTAACGCATTTTGTATCAAATTTTAACGCTTTAAAAAGACCATTTTCAGAAAATTGGTTTCAATAAAATTTAAGACCAAATATTATTTTTATCACTTTATACAAAAAATATTTTATCACTTGCGACATGAAGCTCCCTAAAAATAATTGCTTCAGCTTCTTCATTAGAACTCAATATACAAGTTACACTTAACACATTAATACTGTCACTACAAGAAAAAGTGGTTTTTGCGACGACAAAAAGTCATCGCAAAAACCCACATGTCGTCGCAAATAATAGTATTTGCGACGACACGTCGTCACAAATTTGTCGCCGCAAAAAAATAGTCGCAAATACTTTATTTGCGACGACAGAGTATCTTAATACTTTGCGACGACTGTCGTCGTAAATAATCCGTTGGTTAATTTGTCGTGATATAGGCGGGGACTCACAGTAGGCGGGGACTCTGTGAGGACCGGGAGGTGGCTGCGCTCCCCCTGAAGAGCCAGCGCAGGTCGCTAAAGTTCCAGCCATCAATATCTATGACAATATTAAAAGAAGATCACAATATTAATAAAAACATTTATATTTTGCGACGACTGTCGTCGTAAATAATCCGTTGGTTAATTTGTCGTGATATAAAATTATTTGCAACGGCTTTTTCAAAACGTCGTCGCAAATAATTCAAATTTTTTTGCGACGACAAGTTAAAATGTCGTCGCAAATAGTCGATTTTTTGCGACGACAGGTATTATTATATTACATACTAAATATAATTTATTAAGATACATTAAAAGTAAAATATAAATTAATATTAAAAACAATAAATCTAAATAAATTTATAAAATATGTTATGAATACTACATAAAGTGCATATATAATGTTCAACAAAATATAAATGTCTAAATAAAGTGAAAAATCATACAAAACTATTCCTCTAGGTTTGCAGCATCGCCAACAACGTCATCATTAGGACTGTCATCATCTGAAGGAGGCAGAGAAGCGTCTAGGTTAACTGGTTCTGGACGAGCAATCGTAGGTAATTGGATGTTGGGCTGCAATCTAGACACCCACTCTAACATCTTTACCTGATTGTCATAAATCTTCATTTGTTCCTGATACGATTTCTTTAAATAACGATCCATATGCGTAGCCACAGGTTGAGCCGATGATGTTGCGTCCAAGAATGAACCAACAGATGAAGGAGAAGTCCCAGAGTAATGCTTTTGGGAGAGCATCGGACCCACTCCTTTCTTATGTCCTCTATGCATGCCAAGAACTAGCTCCAAAACCCTATGCTCATCAAGGGGGGTCTAGTCGCGCTTGAAGTAGTCTGTGTTCTATGTCTCTCCTCCTCCAGAGTGTTCTACATAATAAGACATTATAATTATTTTTACGTGATATAAAACCACTATTTAAATATAAAAAAATTTAACAAGAAAAGTAAAAATGTTTACGAAAGTCTGTTCCGCATCGGTATTAACCCAAGAGTCCCCGCGACGATGCATGTCCGCCCAATTGTCTATAGCAGACATCGGCTCTTGGGTCTCTGTACTGGCCTGTGAAATAAATTACATTTATTTAAATTCTTAAATTCTAACTAAATTTCGGCAGCATAACGACTTATTTTTCATATAATCCAAAAATCAAAACCTGTAAAACAAACAACTTTAAAAGATTTTAGCACACCATAACTGCAAGATGTGTCACCCAGAACAAGAATCATAAACATATAAATACGATAATGATCAAAAAATAAGTACTAACCTTCTTACTGCGATGCTGAGAGTATGATAACCGACCATGTAGGCTTGGATACCTTTGGTTGCTGCGATTACTTCTATTTGTCTATGATATTTTCTGTTTATGATTAACTATAATAAGTAATAGTTACTGAAATTATGTATAAAAAATCATAAGTTCTAACATATCTATAATTACTTGAAATTTGTCGCCGGAGAACCTATCGCAACAACGATCCCAATAAGCTTGATTTCTCATATTAGTTGGGAGACTTTCTCTACCGTAGCGTTTGTAGTAGCAGTGTAAGGAACTTTTCCAGTCCTTGTAGCACTTTGCTGCCTCCCTATCAACAACGGACCTCAGAATGCCGTTCTTGTAGTTATAGTCCATGTTAAACCAATCCTTGTAAAACAGTTTCACATCGTTAAAACGCATTGTTAACTATAGTATAAACTATACAAAGTGTACCATAAAAAAATACCAGCATCCGGTCCTGAATTGTCCTCTTGTCCACGTCGCTAACGTCCTTCCAAGCATCGTGGAAGGGCTCGCATATGTCCCTGGTATGAATACCAACCGTACTTTCAAACCAGACACCATATTTACCAAGCGCCTTCCAAGTACCTCCCGCCTCATCAAATTCAACTGTGATCTTCCCGTCTTGAATGACCTTTTGGGCAATTTCATAACCTTTTGCCCCACCTCGACCTCTACGTTGTCGAGGTTCAGGTGCTGTAAGCATTTGAAAGCATTTCAAATCAACATGTACTACTACATTTATTTACTATATGATAGAACGAGGAAAAAAGTCAGAATAACATACCAGACTCACAGTAGGCGGGGACTCTGTGAGGACCGGGAGGTGGCTGCGCTCCCCCTGAAGAGCCAGCGCAGGTCGCTAAAGTTCCAGCCATCAATATCTATGACAATATTAAAAGAAGATCACAATATTAATAAAAACATTTATAAATTCAAAGAAGATCACAATATTAAAACGAAATCTGAGAAAAATGACAAAGATTACTCTACTGTAGTTCTACTCATCATCGCTGCTACATTGTTGATTGTCACCATCATCATTTATGTCATCATCGTCTTCAGATTCGATGACTTCACCTTCAACGTACTCCTCTAAAGTTTCATCGTCTTCATCATTAATAAAGTCATCAACTACGGGAGACTTATCTTTCATAATTGCATCAACATCGGAAGTGACAACATTAGATGATCCATCATCTCGATTCAATACAAATGAGTCAATCTCTGGCAGTTCCACTACTAACTCAATATTTGTAGATTCTGTATCTTGAACTATCATTACGTCATCAATGTCAGGTTCTGAAATGTCCCAAATATGGCGATGTCTAAAGTGTTCTACAACCTTCCAGTTTGGACCGTTAAATAAATCGTCTACGTAAAAAACTTGTTCTGCTTGCGATGCAAGTATGAAAGGTTCGTTCTCGTACCACGTCTCTTTAACGAAAACACTTATTCGATTTTTGTAGTGTTGAATCCTTTTCTTTCCCGGACGAGTGTCAAACCATAAACATTTAAAAAGCGTAACAGAATTGTCATTCAAGTACGACAGCTCATAAATGTCCTCCAAAACTCCATAAAACATTTGGTTATCAGGTCCGCGAACACAAACACCACTATTTTGAGTACTTTGATTCATATACCGATTGCGTGTCAGAAACTTTACACTATTGACCACACAACCAGGATAACTTCGACATGAGAAGCTTGAACCACTTGAAAGCGAAAGTATTTGATCATTTGCTTCTGGTTCATTCTGCTTTCGAATATTGAAAATCTGCAAGGAGACATGAATATTCTATAAAACGCCACTTTTTAATGACTTAACAATGTTAATGCAAATTAATTATAAACGTACCTTATTCTTAAACCATTTTGGAAACTCTTTCGATTGAATTTCATCCAATGGTATGATTCGACCGTCGGTATCAATCTCTTTCCTATGGTCACTGTTTAAAAGAGAATGAAAATAAATGACATAATTGTATATGATGTGACACAATCTATGAACAATTAAGTGACAAAAGTGAAAGTAATACGTACTCAATGAACTGCTGAATTTATGAACAGTTCTGTAGGACGTACCACTCGGTTTTCTCTCGCAAACGAGTATCCAATGTGATGGGGGTCATCTTCCCAATTGGCCGACAACGAGTATCAAATACAGAAATCTTTTTAACAATACGCTCTTCATCGTCTATCCAATTTCTGGCCAGCCGGTTAAACCGTGTTTCAACTCCAGTTAAATACATCAAACAAAAAGTCAGAGCATCGTTGACAATGTAAGCCTCAGCAATCGAACCCTCAGGACGTGCACGATTCTTGACATATTTCTTTAACGACCCAAGAAAACGTTCAAACGAATACATCCATCTTAAGTGAACTGGTCCTCCTCAAATGACTTTTTCAGGCAAGTGTATAACTAAATGTACCATTATGTCAAAAAAGGCAGGAGGAAAAATTGTTTCTAACTTGCATAAAATAAGCACAATATCTTGTTGAGCTTTCTCTAAATCACTTTTCCGCAATGTCCTGGAGCATATTAACTTTAAAAAATTACTCAATTCTGTTATTGCATCAACGATCTCTTTCTTCATGAATGGTCGTATCCCCGTTGGCAATAATCGCTGCATTATGATGTGACAGTCATGCAATTTTAGCCCAGAAATTTTATTTTTCCCTTCGATCACATTTTTCTTTAAGTTTGAAGCAAATCCATCAGGAAACCTTACTGATTTTAAAAAATCACAAAACTTTTTACTGTCGTCAGGAGATAGTGTATAAGACGCATGTGGTTTCATCCAACGATCATCGTCTTTGTACAAATGCAACTCCTTACGCACCCCCATATTTTGCAGATCGATTCTCACCTTATCCGTATCTTTACTTTTTCCGTCAATGTCAAGAATTGTGCCCAATAAACTGTCGCATACATTCTTCTCAATATGCATGACATCTAAGTTGTGACGTAACAACAATGGCTTCCAATAAGGCAACTCCCAAAAGATACTCTTCTTTGTCCAATTAAGCTCGCTTGCATGTCTTTTTCGCTTCTTCCTACCATACTTGTCTTGTTTACCAGGCAATCTGAAGGACACATTTTGTAGTTGAGCTAAGATTTGGTGAACAGATTTTTGAGCCGGAGGAGGTCGTTTCTCAATCATACCATCAAACTTTTTATTTTTTCTCATCCCATGTTTAATAGGAAGCCATCGCCGATGGCCAACAAAACAAGTCTTACTTGTTATCCTCTTTGAAGGAGTTGCATCGTTGCAAGTTGGGCATGCTAAATAGCTCTGACCACTCCATCCAGATAAACTACTACGAGCAGGAAAATCATTAGCAGTCATCTGAAATGATGTATTCGAAACTGCGTCACGTACAATTACTCCATTATTCCACAAATCTTTTAACTCATCCACAAGAGGCCTTAAAAAAACATCCATATCGTTTCCGGGTGCATTTGGGCCAGGAATCAACAATGTCAACATCTTATAAGGATCTTTAGTGCATAACCACGGAGGCAAATTGTAGGCCGTTAAAACCACCGGCCACATACTGTATTAGAGGCTCATGTTACCGAAAGGATTGAAACCATCAGCGGCCAACCCCAAGTGAACATTTCTCGGCTCACGTGAAAACTCAGGATACTTTTCATCTATCTCCTTCCATTCAATACCATCGACTGGATGATACATTAAATCCTCATCATTTGAATGCCCATGCTGGTGCCACGTCATATCTTTAGTGGTGTGACGAGAACCGTACAGACGCTTCAATCGATCTGTTAACGGGAAATAACGTAGTACTTTCCACGAGACTTGTTTAGTACCCTTTGTCTTTTTTTTCTTCCAACGTGATGTTTTACATACAAGACACGTTTCTAGATCAACGTTCTCCTTCCAAAACAAAGCACAATCGTACTTGCAGACATGAATTGTTTTGTAACCCAATCCAAGTTTACTCATGAGCTTCTTCGACTCATAATGAGAAGAAGGTAACTTCACATCCGGAAATGCATCTTTCAATAGACTTACAACAGCATCCATACACTCATTAGGCCACTTGTATAACACTTTTAAATGCATCAATTTCACTAAGAAATTTAAAGATGAATACTTAGTACAGCCTGGATACAATCCCACCTGAAGTTCAGAAAGTAGATCCTTAAATTCAGAGTATTGTACATCTTCTAGATCCACATGCGTCTCATCCAACATTCCACGGTCATCATTAACCAGGCAACGTCTTCTAAGACTACAAACATCTCGTCTACTGGTTGATTAACTATTGGGTCTACACCTGAAACCGCCTCTACTTCACCATGGTGAATCCATGTTCTATACAATGGATCAAAACCATATCGATGTATATGCGCCCTCACAGTTTCTACTGGATGCATTTCATGGTTTCTACATTTCATACAAGGACAGCTAATATGGCCAAGTGAAGTTTTATAATTTTTGGCGACCTCAATAAAAGCAGATAACCCATTCCAATATTCATCCGACAATCGGTTCCTCAAAGAAGTCCAACTTTTGTCAATCGGCATTTCAACTATAAACGACAACAGACATAACAATTTATTAATATGTTCAATTAATTTTAATTTTATTCTTAGTTAACACAATTAAGTTTTATTAATTAAATTGTGTTAATGAACTTATTAAAATTCTGGTTTCCTAAATTTTGCCTAACTAAATTTCGGCAGCATAACGACTTATTTTTCACATAATCCAAAAATCAAAACCTGCGGAAAAACAATTTTAAAAAATTTCGGCACACCATAGCTGCAAGATGTGCCACCCAGAACAAGAATCATAAACATATACTAAATTTCAACATAATCTTGAATTCATACAACTACTACAATTTTAAGCTAAATAAATATAAAAAACTTACAAAGTTCAAACCCACTAAACGGGGGCTGAAAAAAGAAGGATTACGTCGGAGGAACCGTGCAAACAAGGACGAAGGTGAAAACTCAAACGCCTACTCAAACACCTACATCAATACATCAAATTAAAACATTAAACATAATTTTCAAACATCGAAATTAATATTTTATTAACATCTAGAGAAACATATAAACACAATAATAAGTAGAATGATTCTAAGTCATGAATATAATCTAGTCATCTAATTCTAAATTCTACTCATCTAGTTCTAAGTATAATGCTTAAGAAATAATTTTAAGTTCTAAGTATAATCTAGTTATAATAAAAAGTATAATGCTTAAGAAAAAAAAAACAATATTGTTAAGGAAAAATATATATATATACACACCTGAATATGAACGGGGCGGCGGGACCGGGGGGGGTGGCGCAACCGGGGAGGTGGGACCGGGGCGGCGGGAGCAGGGCGCCCGGAGGGAGCCAGCAGTAGTGCGGTGGCGGTGCGGCGGTGACGGTGACGGGGAGTGATAGGAAAGGGAAAGAAGAGAGAGAGAGAAGGGAAGAGAGAGAAAACACGGAAGAGTGACAAGGGGAGAGAGGGAAGGGGAGGGTCGGCCAGCGGCAGGGGGAGGCAGCGGCGGCGGCGGAAGGAGAGGTGAAGAAGAGAGAGAGAGAAAGAAGGGAAGAGAGAAGGGAAGAAAGAGAAGAACGGCCGGCAAAGGGAGAGGTGGTGGCGGCGACGGCGAGGGAAGAGGAGGCGGCGAGGGATAGGAGAGAGAGAGAGAGATCGATTTTGCAGGATAAAGAGAGAGAGAGAATCGGGAGAAAATGAAGAAGGAGGAGGTGAGGACATTATAATTAGGGCACTTATTTGCGACGACTATGTCGTCACAAATAAAATTAAAATGTCGTCTCAAAAAACATATTTTTCGTCGCAAATAATTTTTTTTCCCGCCCATTCTCGCTCGTCAACTAGATTATTTGCGACGACAATGAAAAAATGTCGTCGCAAATAATCCAAATTTATTTGTGATCGTCGCAAATAATGAGAATTGTCGTCGGGAAAACGTGGGTTATATTCGCGCGAAAAATCCGCTCCATCGAAATTTGCGCGGTAAAATTATTTGTGACGACGTGTTAATTTTTTTAAACGGGGGTTATTTGCGACGGCATGTCGTCGCAAATAGTCCAATATTTACGACGACACGTGTCGTCGCAAAAAATGTCGTCGCAAATGGGTATTTTTGTTGTAGTGTGTTATAAGAAACAAATATATGTTACTAACACACCTCTTCATGATCAACATTCAATAGACATCCTAGGTTTTCCAAAAAATCTACCACAATTTATATTAGGTTAGGAATTGAGATAATTAAAAAAAAAAAGTATACAAATATAGCATGTCAAGCTCAAAACTATCCATGCTTTACGTCCCGTGCATCATGCTACATAATTATAAGTCTCCAGCTATGTAATAAAATATTTTGAGAAGCTGCAAAAAAAAAAAAGAAAAAAAAAAAAGAGGGAAAAAGGAATAATATGTTCAAGCCCTAGCTTTATTACATTTTTATAAGGAATAATTTTGTTAATTCTTTTAAGACTTTTAAGACTTTATTACGTTAGTGTCTGCCCCACATAAACCGACGTGGCTTAATTACATTCTCTATTTCTTTGGGAATCTGCAACTTTCAAATAACGTTCAAGATTAATTATAAAATAAGTAAAAGTGCACTTGTTATTAATTATAAAATAAATAACTCTGTGACCTCGCCCGACTCTGTACCCTCTCTGTGACCTCGCCCCCTTCTCCTCTCTCTCTCTTCTCATCTCCTATACCCTCTCTCTCCTATCCTCTCCTCTCTCTCTCTCTCCTCTCAGCCTCGCCCGACTCTCCTCTGTCTCCTCGCTGCACGGCGTCTTCGCATTCCGAGGACGAGTTCTAAATCAGAAATGGAAACACATCCTGATTCTAAGCCATCACATCCTGCCAAAGCCTCAAAACCTAAACCAAAATCATACGCCGATGCGGTCCGGCAAGCTCCGGCGTCCACTGCGATTCCAAGGAACGCAGTAAATGCTAGTATTTTTCGAAAAGGAAACAATGTTACTCCAGCAGCTTCCTTGCAAAAGGGGGCGCCACGGAGGTTCGGAGATCAAGCGATCTCCGTCGCTAAGGTTTGCTCATACTTGCCAAAGATAGTGTGGTAGTGTAAAAGATAGAGGTTATTAAGCATATAAGATTTTAACATTTTATGATTGCTAATTATAAATGTGAGATAAAAGATTGTTACGCAGTACTAGCTCAGTTTGTCATAAGAAGAACATACTCTTGAAAAGTACGACACTCTATCTTCTCCGCTGTGAACTAGTTCAGATAAAACCCTAGTTCTTGTTGTTTTAATACACAAAATTGGATAATACAACTTTTCATTAAAAAAAAAAAAAAAAGAGAGAATAATATAACTATAAAACTTGAATCAAGTAAAATGAAATACACAAAAAATATATACATTTTTTCATGTGTAACATCAAACTCAAACGTTTATATCCAAACAAGTCACGACGATTAACTCAAAATAAAAAAATAAATAAATAGACGTAATCTGAACCAAGTTGAGATCAATTCTTGTAAACTTCCAGGTTACTAGCTGTAAACTTTCAGGTTATTGCCTGTAAGGTACCAACCTGGCTGCATCTAAGACTTTGTAACTGCAAACCGTTATTCTCCATTTAATTAATCGTATTCCTGAAAAGACACACGCACACACACACACACACGCACACGCACACACACCAATTCTCCAAAGGGAAAAACAAAACAAAGCAAACCCTATAACTATCAGTACCCTTACAGAATCTGCCCAAGCAGTTCATTATACGAGGGCTAGAAGAGATCAAGGGGACAGAAGTAGTTTCAGGAGACTTGAAAGAGGTTGCCAGTAATTATAAACTGGCTATTTTATTGTTCTTCTTCCTTTCATTTTAATTACCTATACTACTGCAACAAATTTCTGTAAATATATTTGAAAATCTTTTAAGCTGAAAGGACTTCCAGGTTGACCTTTGCTGTTGATTGATTAATTTTAGCCGAAGGGGATAACAGTTCCACGGAGAAATGAAAAGTTGAAAGAAATTTCAGAAGCTTCTTTTTCCGGTTCTCCCAAGCGGGCAAAAATTTCAAGACAAAAGAATGAGGTTGCCACTGATTATGAGCTGGTTCCATCAAAATTTTCTTCATTTTCTATATTATATATTATCCCCTATGTTATGCCCTCCATGATCACCTGTGCACTTATAGCTCCTTTTGAACACATATGAGACCCTCATTTTTAGCCTTCATGGACACACTTTATGCATTGCATTGAGCACCCCTCAGGCAAATTAAGTTCCTATTCCAATCAGTAAATTTATCCACTTAACTACTGTGGAAGTTACCTCAACAAATCATCGGCAGTCATATTTCGAACTTGCTCACTTTTTATTGCCCATGCCTTTTTCAGTTTTATGATGCGAAGAATACATTCATAAACCCCTAATTTTGGCTGATGTTGTGTTAAATCAATCAGGAACAGGAGCTAACCAACGCTTTTGCCACCGTAGAAGTTTCATTTGAAAGTGACAAATGTTATCCCCAACAGCCACTGCAGATAGGCCAAAATCTAGAGCTCCTACCAGATAAAAAACTTAGCGAGGGTAAAAACCAGGATAACAATATTTTTTGGGGTACTTATAAAGTACCGACTGCAGTGAAACGCCTTCGCAAAGCTGATTACGACATGAATGCTGAGAAGATTCAGATTCTGATAAAAGATTCAAAAAATCATCCAAATTCAGTGAGATATTATGGCGTAACACCTTATGAAGAGTGTTTTTATGTTGCTATGGAGCGAGAGTACTACTTGGATGAAACATCATTCAACTTGGATGAACTGGTTCAACTAGACTTAGCAAATTCCAATCCGTCTGAGGTTGTGGCAAATGACAGATTGAAAGTAGTGAAGAATATTGTCGGAAAATTTGAACTCATTCCAAAAAATGGGTGTCCAATTCCTGATTTATTGTGGACAGTGATGAGGTTGGTTAAGTTTTTGTTTTTGGAATAGATTTTATATCATCATGTTTAATATACCTGATTAATTATATATGTTTGTATTATTCTACAGGGAAGTGCTTTCCGGGCTAGTGCACTTACATGATACATTGGGCATAAGTCACGGAGACTTAAAGCCTCAAAACATTCGAATAATTAAGGAAGGATCACTCTGGCATGTAAAGCTTTCTGACATGGGCATTAAAACTGGTAAGTACTCTTATTTTGCCTCATAAGCACCCCCGTACATTTTATATATGCATGTATATAGCTAAATGATCAACTAATATTCTCTTCATCAAGAATATCCTAATATTATCCAGTTGATGTATCATTTGCTTAAGTTATTCTTTAACCTAATGTTCGTACGTTTTATAATTTAGTTGGCACTTTGGATAGGCAAGCATGTCGTGATCACGGGAACCATTTATGGGTTGATGATATGCACGCTTTCGGTCGAATTTTCTCTTATTGCATCACTGGTGTTTATGAGTTTGGTGATTGGAAAACAATAACAAAGAAGAGAGGCTCATTGTTGGAGAATAATCCTGAAGCTCGTCATCTTTTCCTTTGTTTAACAAGCACGAATCCAAGAGAACGGTAAGCATATACTTTCTACAATGAGTAACTGGAAAGATCTATGTATAGTGTTATTGACTGAAAAGAGTCCTGTTATATTTATTTACCAACTAGAAGTTATCTAATCAGATTAATCAATTTCCATTTTCAGGTAAAAACTTATATTCACAGGGCCATGCCTTGATATTAAATAATTCCCTAATTAAACACCGTTACAATCACCAATAGACCTAACATATTGACACCTTGTAATTGTCGCCTAGATCTTGTAACAATTAACTAGATTATTCACTGAACATCACTCGTCTTTAATGTCTCGACATTGAACTCCCTTCAATTCACAAAATGTTGGCTCCCGAAAACTTCAAATCCTTCTCCCGTAGAACACAAAACTCAAAATTCATTGTGTGTACACGTTCCCGATAGCTAGGGAGCTGTCACAGGGCCTAAATTTAACACCAAAACAAAGGCCTTGTGCGGCACTAAGTTACTCTACCTAGTCAGCCTACCCAAGTGTTTACCCACAATGATCCGATTAACAAGCACACAACCAAAGTACGGAAACTCACTTCCAACCTTTTATTTAATCACAGAAAAGGAATACAATGATAGCTCTGCCTCACACTCGGATCACCACAACACTCACTAGCACTCTATGCTTTTCTCTGGTGAGTTTGGTGTCTCAAGGGCTTTGCTATTTATAGAAGTTACAAGGGACTACGTGGTTGACACCCCCAGACCACTAGGGATCACTAAAGGCACTTACTTGTACGTGGATCAACCAACTAGGCCATGATTCTGCCCATTTTCCCTCAGACTCGGTCAACAGCCTATGACGTGTTGCCACCTGTCCACCTGGACGTCCCATGACTCAGTCGTGGCCCATGTGTCCTCTTCAACACGTTCTGGAGGTTAGCTAATCATGGCCACATGTTGCCTTCCCACGACCTGCCCGTTGCCTTGGTGCTTCCTCAGCGCCGAGTCTCCCACAAATCTCGGAACAACCTTGGCTGAGGCTTATCCGTGACTTGGCCTTCTTTCTCGCCCCTTGTCTGAGCCAACGGGGCTCATCCACATGGCTGCTGGCCTCTCCCCATGCATGTTGGTCTCTCACCCATGCACTGCCACACTTTTACCGCTCATCAGAAGTTCAGCTATGCCTTGCTCGGGCATGGCCTATGCGGGGCCTGCACACTCTCGCACAGGCCCGAGCTAAGATTACAGGGTGCTTACAAACCCACCCCCGCCAGATGAAGCTGACGTCCTCGTTGGGAGGGTTTCCAAGTACGCCTTTACCTATTTCTCAAACTGCCACAAAGTAAGATCCTTTTCCCATGTTACTTGGTCATCTCCTTCCCTTTGTACAAGGTAGTCGGTCCGCCGATTTTTCCTGCTTGTACCTTGGGTTCGAGGGTCAAGAATCTTCACCACCTTTTTGTGAAACTCAGTTCTCACGACAGGAGGAGGTCTTTTCCCTTGTTGTCGAGTCTCATCTTCGTGATACGGTTTAAGGAAGCTCACATGAAAGGTTGGATGTATCTTCATCCTCTCTGGCAGTTGTAGCCAGTAAGCGACGTTACCTATACACTGCAAAACACAAAAGGGTCCATCATACCTTTGGACCAGGCCCTTGTGATACCGCCGATCAGTCACTTTCTTCCAAATCTGTGGGGTCAGCTTCAACAGCACCTTGTCCCCCTCCTGGAATTCTAAGGCTCGCCGGTGTTGATCAAAATACTTTTTCATACGTTTCTGTGCTTTTGCCAAACTGTCTCGTGCTTGCTCAATCAGCTCATGCTTGTCTCGAGCAAAGCGATACGCTGCTGGACATTCTCTTTGAGATTTTAGTTTGGCCACCTCCAATGGCGTCAATGGTTGATGCCCTAATGCTAGTTCCGAAGGGCTCAAACCTGTGGCAGAAGACTTATGAAGGTTATAACAAAACTGGGCTGCATCAAGTAAATCTGCCCAATTTCACTGGCTTGCTGTCACATGGTGTCGCAAGTACTCCTCTAGCAGCGCATTTATCCGCTCCGTCTGACCATCGGTTTGCGGATGGTTGGCTGTAGAAAACTTCAATTCTAAACCCATTAGTTTGAAAAGAAAGGTCCAGAATTTACTAGTGAACCGAGTATCTCGATCGCTGACTATGTCCCGAGGCATTCCAAACACCTTCACCATATGCTTGAAAAACAGCTCAGCCGCCACACTCGTGGGACATGCATGTGGTGCCGTAAAGAACACTGCGTGTTTTGAGAATCGATTGACCACCACCAAAATCGAACTCACTTCTTTCACTGTCGGAAATCCTACAATGAAGTCATTGGAGACCGATACTTAGGGTCTCTCGGGAATTGGCAGGGGTTGAAGAAGCCCGGCTTGTTTCTTCCTCTCGGTCTTGTCTAGTTGACACAGAAGACAAGTGCGGGCCTACAGCTCAATGTCCTCTTTAATCTTTGGCCAAAAATAGTGTCTCGACACTAGTGCCATCATGCGTTTCATGCCTGGATGTCCGGCCCATTATGGATCATGGGTTCCGTCACCTTAGCCGGGGCAGGCCATTCTTCAATGGTTTGGATCTTCCGCTTGTCCATTCGAATTTATCCTTTTCTAACTTTGTGCCGCAAGAACAAAATCTCCCGCATACAAAATTCACATTTCTCCTTTTTGACATACAATGAGTTCTCCCTTAGTTTAGAGAATACCTTTCTCAAATGATCTATATGTTGTACAAGGGACCCACTATACACCACAATGTCGTCCAAATACACAACAACAAAGCTATCCTGAAATTCATATAAAACATCATTCATAAGGTTACAAAATGTAGCAGAGGCATTAGTAAGACCGAAAGGCATCACTAGGAATTCGAACGAGCCATACCTAGTAACCATTGTCGTTTTTGCCTCATCTCCTTCGGCAATGCGGACTTGCCAATATCCCACCCGCAAATCAAGTTTGGTGAAGTATAATGCCTTTGACAATCGGTCGAACAAGTCAGCTACATTTGGCACGGGGTATTTGTTCTTTACGGTAACCTTATTCAGTGCACGATAATCTACGCACATTCGAAGGGATCCATCCTGCTTTTTCTGGAACAAAACAGGTGTACCATACGGAGCCTTCGATGTTTGCAAGTATCCTGCTTCTAGTAATTCATCCAACTGCTTACGCAGTTCTGCCAACTCCTTGGGTGCCATTTGGTAAGGGGCTCGAGCAGGGGGCCTTGTACCAGGCTCAAGATCAATCCGATGATCGATATTTCTTCTTGGGGGTAATACCTTAGGCAATTCTGGTGGCATCACGTCGCTAAACTCATCCAATACAGCAGCGACATCATCAGGCACTTCTACAACTTGGTCTGGCTTGATCTCGACCAAGGCAGCAACCATGGTTGTCTCTCCCCGTTTCAGTCCTGATTTTAGTTAGGAAGCCGACTGCAACAACGGCTTCTCGCTAGCCTGTCCACCAAATTCCGTCTGAATGAAGCATGGATTAGCTTCCTCTTGTATGAATAACCCGCTCAAATGTGGCATGGCCACAACTTTCGCTATGACAAAGAACTCAATGCCAAGGATTAGATCAAAATCATCAAGAGGCACCGCCATGAAGCAACACTCTTGTTCCCAATTGCCAATTTTAAGGGATGAAGTAGTCATACCTTGGATAGGTTGTGCACCGGAGTTCACAGCCTTAACCTTACTTAAGCTCTTGGAGACGGTCATTCCAAGTTCTCCAACTTTTCGCTGTGAGATGAAGTTATTGGACGCACCAGTGTCCAACATGGCTCGCACTTCTTGTCCGTTCACCGTCACGTTCACATACATGAGCCCTTTGTAAGAACTCTGCCTGTCTCCCATGATAGCATTCAGCAACTGCAGCGGGGTCACCCTCAGATTGACTCCAGTCTCATCATCAGACCCCTCTTGAGCAATAAGGGCTGAAAGCTTTTCCTTTCTCGGGTAGTCTCTCGCCCGATGAGGACCATCACAAAGAAAGCATCCCGAGGTGCTCTTACCTTGAGGTTGATCCATCCCCTTTGGTCTCGAGCTTTCACCATCTTTCTTCTTTTTCCTCCCTTCTTTACCCATTTTCTTGGTCTGCTTGCCGTTTTCCTTGGACTTCCTCTTGTCCGCGTTAGATGAAGACGATCCACTCTTATAGTCGATCAAGCCATCCGCTGCTGCAAAGGCTGTAGGTAAGTCCTTCACATTTTGCCTCCTGAGATCAGTCTGGGCCCATGGCTGAAGTCCCGAGAAGAAGTTGAAGAGTTTATCTTCCTCAGACATGTTCTTGATATCCAGCATTAATGAACTAAACTCTTTCACGTAATCCCTCACAGATCCTGTGTGTTTCAGCTTCTTCAAAGCTTCCCTGGCCACCCATGCTGAGTTCGAAGGCAGGAATTGGTCCTTCAATTCCTTTTTCAGTGTTTTGAACGTCTCGATCCGGGGTCTTCTAGCACTCGCATCGTCATCCAACCGGGTGCACCACCAGAGTTTGGCATCACTGGTAAGATACATGCTAGTGATGGTAACCTGCTCATTTTCCGTAATTCGAGCAGCTCAAAAGTACTGCTCCATATCCCATAGGAAATTTTCTAATTCCTTTGCAATCCGATTGCCATTAAATGACTTCGGTTCTGGGACTTTGAGTTTGGATGAACTAGGGCCACTGTCACCACTGCTAGAAGCACCTATAATGGCCATCTTGACAAGGCTCAATTCTTCATCAAACCTCTTGAAATTCTCCTTCGTTGAGTCAACCCACGTGATGAAGTCATGCATCAAGGATGAGAACCGTTCCTCCACATCTTTCACAATCTCAACCCGTGCCAAGTTCAATCTTGCGATTTCAATGGCTGCTTGTTCAACTTGAACAGCAAGGTTCACTGCACCATTCGTCTGAGGGCCCCCAACGAAGTCTTCCAAACGAGCCTAGCTCTGATACCAATTGTCACAGGGCCTAAATTTAACACCAAAACAAAGGCCTTGTGCGGCACTAAGTTACTCTACCTAGTCAGCCTACCCAAGTGTTTACCCACAATGATCCGATTAACAAGCACACAACCAAAGTACGAAAACTCACTTCCAACCTTTTATTTAATCACAGAAAAGGAATACAATGATAGCTCTGCCTCACACTCAGATCACCACAACACTCACTGGCACTCTATGCTCTTCTCTGGTGAGTTTGGTGTCTCAAGGGCTTTGCTATTTAGAGAAGTTACAAGGGACTACGTGGTTGACACCCCCAGACCACTAGGGATCACTAAAGGTACTTACTTGTACGTGGATCAGCAAACTAGGCCATGATTCTGCCCACTTTCCTTCAGACTCGGTCAACAGCCTATGACGTGTTGCCACCTGTCCACTTGGGCGTCCCATGACTCAGTTATGGCCCACGTGTTCGCCCAGTCTCCCACAAATCTCAGAACAACCTTGGCTGAGGCTTATCCGTGACTTGGCCTTCTTTCTCGCCCCTTGTCTGAGCCAACGTGGCTCATCCACATGGCTGCTAGTCTCTCCCCATGCATGCTGGTCTCTCGCCCATGCACTATCACACTTCTGCCGCTCATCAGAAGTTCAGCCATGCCTTGCTCGGGCATGGCCTATGTGGGGCCTGCACACTCGTGCGCAGGCCCGAGCTAAGATTACTGGGTGCTTACAGGAGCCCTATGTTAAGCTAGGTTTTTCCAAGGACCTTGAAGGACAATATTGTAACCTAAAGAAGTGAAAAAAAAAAGTAAAATGACATTTATTCAACAAAATTCTGACATTTATTCTTAGATTTCTGACCTCTAAATTTTATGGAGATAGGTTTCTCCCAGAATACCATAGCTATGCCACACACACACGCACACACATGCATGCATGCTTCCTTTTCACTTATTTTTTATTGTTGCCAGTCTAACAGCAAAGGAGGCACTGCGCCGTCCACATTTTTGGGATCCGAAGGAGAAACTTTTATTTCTTCTTGACACTTGCAAAAGAGTATACGATTTTGGAGACAGAGATCTTTGCAAAGAGCTAGACACTATTAAATCGAAAGTTGTAGTAGGAAAATGGAACGGAGAGGATGTTCAAGAATGGAACAAGAGGATTGACGCAGATATAATCAATTTTGCAATTAAAAAATTGCAAATATACAGTCCAGATAGTACTTACAAATACGACAGCCTTCCAGAATTATTGCGGTTAATTCGAAACACCTATAATCATTATGGAAGGTGTCCACCAAAAATTAAGGTACTAGTCCTAAAGACATATTCTCTATGAATATTGTTTATTTCCAGACACAAAATATAATGTGCACAATTGATATTCTTAATTATAACTCTTTTTTGGTGGGCGATTGTTTCAGAAACTCATAGGATCATTGGAAGAAGGTTTCTACAACTACTTTGAAAGTAGATTTCCAAATCTCTTAATTGAAGTGTACATAGGTGTAAAGAAACGGTGCCAGAAAGATAAATTTTTTGACACATATTTCAAAGACCGCAGTGCCGCGGCCCCGATTTGAAGGCGCTGCGGGGCCGCGGCACTAGGAGAGCTGCTGCATGCTGGACAGCAGTGCAGCACCACAGCATGGGCTCCATGGCGCTTCAGAAATCGGCACCTGGGTGCTCGCGCCACCATGGCAGTGCGTAGCGTGCGCAACACAAGGGCATTCAGGCAGCACCGGGTACGTGCCAAGTTGAGTTTTGAGTCGGTTTTTAGGTTTTCTTTCGGGATTTTTCAGGTTTTTCTTGTGCTATATAAATACTTATTGTTAAGGATTTTATTAGTGACAATTTTTTGAGAGAAAAGTAAGTGTGACTGCTGAGAGAAATTTCATTACGAGTGAGAGAAATACAAGTGAATCATGAAGCGATTCTCTTGTATCGATTATCTTCATCATTATAGTGAAATCTGCAGCATCAGAAACATAACATAATTTGGTGTTGATTTATGCTTTTATTTTTCATTCATTAGTTTTTGTTCTCGATAATTTATTTCGATTTGAGCCCAGATTTCCTAACAAAAGATTCCCAATTAACGTTCTTTTGGCAAGAAGCTCTGTGAAAGAACTCACTCTCTACCCAATCATCTCAATTAGTGCCACAAATTAATTTGGTGTTTTAGTTCTATCATTTGACTTTTCATGCTCCTTTGATTATCTATATATCTTCATGAATCAACAAGTTCTATTTCAATTTATATCTACGTACCATCTTTTCCAATCCTAACGTAAACCCTAGCCTCATTGTTAAAATCTCTCTCTCGATCTTATGAGCTCTCCCACCTTTTCTCATCCCCCAAAAACCAATGCCACTAGCCCTCCAATTCACCAACACGGCAGTGATGGGATTTAGGCCTCCATCAAGACTTCGGATCCAATCTCCTCTCCAATTTTCATGATTTCTTCCAAATTTATGAGGTTCGAAATACTAGCAATGGAAAAAAAACAAATCTCGCTTGGGAGATTAATGTGTACTGCTGGTTTGTTTTAGGTATAGCTTTATTACATTTCGATATTGTTCTCTTTTCTCATGATACTTTCCTCTCGGAAAAGCTTGAGTTCGGTTGAAATCAACACAAGACTCTGAAATCGAAATGAGAAAGAATACAATAAACACAACATAGTTTACTGAGGTTCAGACAAAGATTTTGCCCTACATCCCCGTTGAGCTTTCTCACATGAAGCTCTTCCACTATTAGATCAAAGAATATACCCTCACAACTCACAAACCCAAAGAAATTAACAACATACACGAAAACAATTTCAAGAAAGAATTCCCAAAACGTTTACAAGAGAAAACCCCAAAAGATCCTCTATGTTTTCTCTCAGTCACCATAGGTGTTCTTTCTCTGGGACATCTCAAACTTAATCTCTAATTCTTGAGACCTGTGTGCCGATAGATTCTCTAAGGTATGGCTCTCTCTTCCATACTTGATTACATTTTTGACCTCTCTAAAATTCTCCGGCAGAGAGATTAACGAGATTATCGCCTGATTTTCCTCCTCCACCTTTTTTCCAATATTTGCCAAGTCAATAATTATATTGTTAAAATCATCAAGATTCCTTTCAAGACTTTTACTTGTGTCCATTCTAAAACTGAAAAGACTCTCTTTAAGGTAGATTTTTTTCATGAGCGACTTAGTCATGTACAATTGCTCTAGTTTGAGCCATACCTTAGATGTGGTGTCCTCCTCATTCACTTGTCTGAGGACGTTGTCAGGGAATACAAGATTATTGTCGAATATGCAATTTCTTGCATCTCGGTTTTCTCCTCTTCAGTTCCTTTCACGTCCTTCATATCCCCAAGAGCTTTGGCTACCTTCTGCTATACCAAGATTGCTCTCAACTTCTTTCTCCATAAACTGAAATCTTCAGAACCATCAAACCGTTCTAGTTCAAATTTCATTGTACCCATCGTTATTTCCAGCGATCTCCACCGAGTCCTCGACTCAGCTTGTACCAAACCAGGCTCTGATACCACTGTTGGGTTGAAACCAGCACAAGACTCTAAAATCAGAATGAGAAAGAACACAATCAACACAACAAAGTTTACCGAGGTTCGGACAAAGAATTTGTCCTACGTCCTCATTGAGCTCTCTCACAAGAAGCTCTTCAACTATTAGATCAAAGAATATACCCTCACAACTCACAAACCTAGAGAGATTAACAACATACACGAAAATAGTTTCAAGAAAGAACTCCTAGAATGTTTACAAGAGAAAAACCCAGAAGATCCTCTTTGTTTTCTCTCAGCAACCAAAACGCCCAAATTTCTCTCTTTCTCTCACTACAAGCTTTTTTCAAACTTTCTCTCTCTATTACAAAGGAATTGATACTCTCGAAGAAGCCACAATAGACTCTTATACTAATTGTCAAAATAAACAGCACCAACTCACTAAGTCATCCACGTGTGCTCCTGTGATTGGCTGAACACAGGCTCTTCCTCCATCTAAACAGCATGTCATTTTGATCTAATAGTGAAGCTAATAAGTATATTGTTGTCGTTTTACTTGGAATTACTCATTCAGTTTGTGACAGGAGTAAATTCTTGCTCTGATTAAGAATTACCCACCAGCCTAATTATTTGTTTCTCAATAAAAGTTACTATTTCCATTTTACTATTTCCTCATTTCACTAAATATTCCCGAATTCCCTCAAGTTTCTAGCAAGAATTGCTTTTCTTTGCACACGATCAGAGATTTCATTTTTCTTGACAAGTTGACATACTTGTTTAGAAAATCTCTATACGTGTTTGTGGGTGTCATTGGTTGACTTGGAACAGATTTGGTATGAAATTGTCATTTTTTTTTCTCAGAAAAGATTGACATAAAAGGCATAAAATGGGAAATCTTAAACACAAATGACTTGAGTGATATGGGAAAAATCATATTAAATTTGTAGCAGGAAAACTGCCTCCTTTTTTCTTCTTTTTTTTTTTTTGTTTTTGTTTTTGAAAGATAACTTAAATGACTAGGAGCTATGTGATAATTGTAGTCTTTTTTTTTTTTTTTGTGTTATTATTATTTGTGTTGAAGCTATTAATTTGTTGTGACTAAAGCTGCTTTTTCTCACTCTCTCAGTTCTTCAACAAAATTTCATATCTTCAAAAAAGTTAGCAAGTAATTTTCAACATTTCCAATAGAACTCTACTTAAGAACCTGCCATTTTGGGCCTTTAAGGTGTAGCTAAAGCAGCAAATTAAGGTGTTTGTTTCGACCAACTGATACTATCTCTAGACCTTGTTGTTTTAATCAAATGATGGTATTTAATATTCTATTTCTTAATTTCTTCATTATGTTTCCTGCTTTTTTTCTTCTATAGACTTTATTTGTTGTGACGCAATGTGTCTTTTATTACATTTCTGTCGCAAAAAAAAAAAAAAAAAAGAACTAAAGCATGTATCACATTTCTCTGTAGACATAAACTATAACGATTTTCATGACTAAATTGACAAACAAGCGACCAAGAGCATAGTTTTGGGTCAATTGTAATGTTTTAAAGCTCAAGAGCAAAAATGAGACAAACAACATAATTCAGAGGCTAAAGGTGACATTATGCCAAATTCTAAGTTGAGAAATACTTTTCGGAAACTCTACTTTTTTTTTTTTTTTTTTTTTTGCCAAATATCTGATATTGTTAGGATTGTATTAGGATTTTCCGCTGTGCTCAAATATGTGATTATTGGTGTATGATGCAGTGGGGTTTCTCAGAGGTTTTCTTTTCGCAATAAGTTTAAACATGGGTCATTGCTTTCTGCGCAAGTCATCTCTAATTCATTGTTAATGTGTCATGACCGAGAAATTTATCGGAATTATTGTATAGGACAATATTTCCAAGAATCTTTTGTATCAATAATATAAGTATTTGTTGATACTTTTATGATAAGTATTTGTGATAAGTATTTGTTGATATATGTATGGAATAACAAGTTATAAGTTAAAATTCAGAAATTTCTAAACTATGATGTAGATACTGATTTTTTGGACTATATTTAGGAAAAAAATATGGAATGTTGTGTTAAGCCCACAAGTGGGTAAACACATGAATGATAAGTTTAAGAAATGAAAAAGAATTGAAAGACACCAATTCTAGGATTTTAGAAACTGTTAGAACAACAAACAGACGAAAAAAGGGTTCAGAATGCCGAATCGAGAAACTTGAGGTTTCGACTGATTTGAGTTGACTGAGTCAAAATTTGTGGACCAATAGTCGACCAAAATGTCGCTCTCAAAAAGTTAGTCAAGAATGGTCAAGGTTGACTAAGTTGATCATCTGTCTGAAAAACGCGTATAAAACGCGTACCAGATAAGAATTAAACTGAATCAGAGTAGGATAATTATTAAATAATTAATTGTTGAGATTAAAAGTGAAAAATTGGATGGAAGGCTGAGATTGAGCCATGTGGCATGCAAGATGGCCGGCCAAAGCTTAATGGAGAAGGAAAATGTGAGATATTTTTAGGATATGTTGGGAATTTTGTAAAAAATTCATGGAAAAGTCAAGATTTCATATTTTGTACTTTTGCTTAGGTATTGGTCGGTTCATCAAAGTTGTATTAGGTGATAAATAGTTATTTCTCATGCTAAGAACAGAGGGAACTCAGCCAAAGAGAAAGGAAGAGAAAAAAAAAATCATCCAAAATGAGAAAAGCAAATTTTGATCGAAATCGACGAAACGACACCGTTAGTTCGCATCACTGAAGCTTGTTCTTCATTCCCTAAGGTGACAATTCGAATTTTTCTGGTTATTTCCCTACCATAGTTGCACGTGGAGTATAGGGGAGAAGATGAGAAAAATTTCACTAAAAAAGGAAGGTTAGTTTGGGGATGGTTAAAGAACATGAAAATCTTGTTATTCAAGATGGTTTCTTGGTGATTTAGCTTTTGTTTCTAATAATTTTTGGTATGGAAAATGTTTATGGGAATGTGAGGAAACCCTAGAAATTGTTGTGTAATTTAAAAGGAAAGTATGTAAATGGTGTTTGATGGTGCAAACAACATATAAAACGAGCTAAGGTTAGCTCGGGAAACATGCAGAAATAGGCAGAACTCTGCCGAAATTTAGTTTGAGTAATTTGAACTAAAACCAGATTTCAAGAGGAATAAGGAGTTAAAGTGTAAAAAGAAAGGTGTTTCCATAATCGCTGATGCATAGAAACCAAACACAATGAGAATTCACAGTTTTGGATCGAAATTGAAAATAAAAAGCCCATGACTGAGTAACTTGCATGGTTTTAGTGCAAATTCTTGAGATAAAAAATATTTTGGGATTGACTACCAAACATAAGAATTGTAGACCTTTCGGAATTAAATTTCAATGTAATTATTAATCTTAGATTTTGAATCTAATGATCGAAAATGTATGCAATAGGATTGATTAACGATTAAAGTCAGAAAGCGTCAAGTGAGACAAAGGACGCATTGTTAGTGAAACTTTTGGTAAGTACAATAGTTTTTCTATGGCTATATCTCGAACAAGCTCACTTTTCTATGTTGCACAAAAATTGGGCGTATGGTAGAATTTTGAATGTTAGATACAATGTGAATGTTAGATACTATGTTAAGCATGTGTCTACAAGACTTATGTAATCGTAGAACTTTATTCTACAAAAAGTATGTATCGATGTTAAGGCGAGGGCAAGCTAAGAGAAAAAGTTAAACTTTAGCAAAAAGTTAATCTCATGATAAATTGCTCAAAAATGCACAAATTCATAAGATTTAACTAAAGTTACCGTTTCAATGAGAAAGTTGATAAACGGTAAGAGACTAAACATCCTATTTGTACCAGCCTTCAAAGGAAATGTTATTATGAGACTATGAAAGAAATGAAACTGTGACTGAGTTGGATTGGTTAGCTATCCCACTCCTCACTGGTTATGCACGCTATGGTACAACATGACATGACCCATAAGAAGTAAAAGACAAGAAAATGAAACATAGAAACCATTCCATATAAAGGTTTGGTATATTTAAAGAAGAATGAAAAGAATGAGAAACGCAAAATGAAAGTCGTTCAGAACGTAAAAATACAATATGACCGACTATAATGAGACGAAAGCTGAACAATGTATGAAATGAAAGAAGAAAGACATAAACTATACATGGTTTAGTAGTACAAAAGGTATTAGGATATGTATCATGAATGCATATATGGGTATGCATAATTATTGCATCTGTTATGACCTATTGATACTTGCTGAGCGAAAGCTCATTAAGTTTGTTCATGTTGTAGGAAGCTCGGGTAAGGCACAGGCTCCCTGAAAAATGTTGCTGGGCATCCAGAGAGGATGTAGTGGCAGAGTGTAGGCAAGTGGGTTGAGTATGCATCACGTGTTTTGGAAACGCTACTGAGCTTTATGTATAGAAAGTAAATAATGTTTTATGGATATAGATGACTACTGTAATAGAATCTACAGCATTTCATAGTAGTTAAAAACAAATGCTACAACATTTCATGATAGTTGAAACGGATTGCTACAACAATTCATAATAGTTGAAATTTCAAGCCGACGACACAGTTGATTAGTACTTGTACTTGACTCTAGTCTCCCATCTAGTCTTTCTATCTTGTGAGCAATTTCAAGCCGACGACACAGTTGACGTCCAGGAGGGCTAGAATTAAAACATCTACAAAGGACGGAGATGCGTACCTTGATCTTCGTAACAAAGAGATCGCGTTGATCAGTCTCATGGCTTTTACCATCTTCCTCGATTTTGGTCTTCCACTCATCAAAGACATCATCCATGCCGTAGGTTATGTCCGCCTTGTCTTTCCACTGTCTCTTCTCGGGATCCTTAAGCATCGCCTTGATGATTTCGAGATTCCTTCTCAGGTTTTCGACCGCATCTTGAACTCCCTTCCCCAGGCTCACCTCATGTTCCGCCATTTCTCGAATGGACGTGAGCAACTGGTTTAGGAATGGAGAAAGGAAGGCGTCGGCCATAGTAATAGAAATGGCAAGTGTTCGACAACTGTGAATGGATTTAAACACTGAAAACAAAGATTTATATGAACTGTGAACTGAAATCCAAATTAGTTAATTAGTTTCTATATCATGAGATCAGATTCAAAGAGTGAAGTTGCTATGAACTCTTCTTATCTGGCGCTGTCAACTTTTGGCTTGCTTTGTTTGAAATTTTTTATTTATTTATCTATGTTTTGGCTAGTAATGTGAAGACTTCTACAAAGCTTTTGTTAAAGTCACGAGCACTACCAAATCTTGTCGTTATATTATTTATTAATTAGATAATGAGGATTCTTTCATGGGAATAAAAAAATCTATCCTTTGTGTATTGGTTTGGTGTAAAATGACATACCAATAAAAAATAAAGTACTCTGATCCTATCTCGGCTTGGCTATTGAGAACCACCTAAATTTTTTAGTTTTAAAAAAATTAAAAGAAACAAATTTTTGTTTTCTGAATGTCCTTAAAATAATTGGTAACAATGAAAAGAACGAAAGACAATAATATGGCCACCGAACTATCTTCTTTATATATATATATATATATATATATATATATATATATTTTGCTTTTCCGCTCCTCAACAAAGAAAAAAAAAAATCACAGAGCACTGTTTTCTGCATTCAATCCTGCGTGGCCTCTGTCTTTCTTTCCACTCCACATCGAGTTTCTCATTCTGAATGTCCTTAAAATAATTGGTAACAATGAAAAGAACGAAAGACAATAATATGGCCACCGAACTATCTTCTTTATATATATATATATTATATATATATATATATATATTTTGCTTTTCCGCTCCTCAACAAAGAAAAAAAAAATCCACAGAGCACTGTTTTCTGCATTCAATCCTGCGAGGCCTCCCTGTCTTTCTTTCCACTTCCACATCGAGTTTCTCCACCAAATACTTGTGTTTCCATCGTGCTACATCGTTAATACGGTTTCCTTGCTATAAATTGTGAGCCCAAAACTATTTGGAAGACTTGGTGACTGTTTAGGATCGGGTGTTGCATCCCCGCAAATCATTAAACCAATGCATTATCACCGCCCTACGTGTACTTAAAACCGTTAAAAACTTGATATTTCATTGATAGAAATAGTAAAATTGCAATTTCTGATAAGCTTAATTTTTTAAAACTATGTACCTTGTTTAAAATGTCCACTAATTTTTATAAATATCTCTAAATTATGTACCTTTTTTTATACATCGATAGGCATTTTAATCTGTTTTAAAAAATTAGAGTCATTTTAAAATAAGATATATAATTTGTGAGTATTTATGAAAATAATCCACCTTTGTTTAGAGAGTCATCTCATGCGCACGACGCGTGCGTTGGTACCCTAGTAGGTGAAGACAAAACATGGTTGGATGGATTTAGCCTTTGCTTTTCTACGCCATGCATAAAGTCAAAGTCATCAACACGTAGGCAAGACATGCATTTTAGTAATCAGAAAATTTTGTAACAATATATAGTTGTTAAAAGGCTTATTACACTTATAAAGAATATCAAACAATGAATTAGATGAATACGCGTTTTTGTTTTTCAATTAAACTGGAGAATCATATTTTTTTCCATTACCAAGTGAGGCCAGATTTGTAATTTCATTTTATATGCAGCATTCTTTTTTTTTTTTTTTTTGAATCAACTGTGAAAACCGATATTAGAAATTGATATATATATACCAATCCGGTCATTATATAAATCAATTAAAATCATATACAAATATTTAAAGAGTTTGAATGAAAATGACCTCGTTTTTTAATTTTGTGCACACAGAAAAGCCATAACCACTCATCACCGCCACCTAACACAACTTCGGGGGTGAAGGGTCATTATTTATTATTTATTATTTTGTTTTTGCTTGCTGAAAAAGAAAAGAAAAATAAAAATAAAATAAAATTAGAAATGAACAATACTAGAGTTTGGTAATGACGTGGCCATCTCACATTGGATGCCAAACACTTCCTGGTAGCTAGCCGACTCTTGCTCTTCATTGCTGGCGAAGTTGATCTTCTTTATTTCTCCCTCTCTCTCTCTCTCTTATTCCGATCGAGTAGAATTTGCTCTGAATAATGTTTCTCACAAAGATGACGATTATGAACTGGTTCTTCTTCTTCTTCTTCTTCTTCTTCTTCATTTAAAGATCTTTGAGGTGGAAAGGACTTTAGGTTGACATGGAAACAAATTCTACAGTGGCAAGAGCTTTCTGAAGCTTCAAGGGCAGACAAAATCTATTTCAGTATGATATTAGAAAAATATTGATAAATATCAGTCAAGATATCGATATCGGCATGCAAATAGTGTAATTTGGGCAAAATCTTATGGAAATTTCTAGAAAATTTCAGAAAGTTTTGGAAATGGAAATATCAGCCGTTTAAAGGTATTTTTTTCCCTTAATTTCTTTATCATATTATAGACATCAACAAGCTTATACATTACATGTTTATGACTATTTAAATAATATGTCATGTTACCAATATATTGTTTGAATCAAGACAACCTTGATTACAATCTTATATCTTTATTCTTGTTTTAATTAAAAACTATTTAAATAATATGACTATATTAAACACTGTATAAATACTATATCATGGTACCGTTTTAGTTTATTTTTTATTTGGTTTTTCTTGTTTTTGTAGTTTATTCTTCTTTCTTGCTTTTTGTTTCCATCACAATATTATATCTTTATTACGAGACGTGTCATCAAAATATTAGCTTTTTTTCCTAATTTGTCCTTGTCACGCAATAATTATTTATTTAAATATACTCCTACTTAATTTTTTTAATATCGAAAATGTTAGTTTATCGACCGCAGCCTTTATAACTTCTACAAGACTTTGATCGAGACAACGGCGTTTCATCGTTTCGTTCCAATCTTAAATATTCTCATTAATGCTTCCTCACCTGATGTATTGCCTCCTTTGCCCACAAACCATTAAATCAATGCGTCATGACCGTCATCGTTTATTGTCTTTAAAATCGTCAAAAAATTGATGTTCCATTGATGGAAGTATTAAAATTGAATATTTAAATAACAAGGGTAAAAAGGTAAAAGTTTGAATTACAGAACTATGTAATAATGTTGAAATGTTATTCCACAACAGTACTCCAGAACTTGAGTGATTACAATAAGAAACTCATGAGATTACAAGTATAAAGCCTGATACTATCTGAGTATGTACTGAGGGAAAATCCAAGTCCTTATTTGAGTAATAACCTTGTCTTTCTGTAGTAGTTTTCTTGCACAACGTTGAGTGGCATCTTGTTCAAGGTTAAGCTACACGTCCTTGGCTAACAAGATAGTGTGATTGCACAACCTTGTATGAAAAAGGTTAGGACTCAGAACCAAAAAAAAAAAAAAAAAGGTTAGGACAATAAGATAGGCATAAGGTTAACTGTTTAAACATGGTTCATTCTCAACCATGTTATTCTCTCAGGTTAAACGTTGCTGGATTAAAATGACACTAGTCCATTCTCAAATATTTCCCTCTTATAGCAGATTTCACACTCTGACTTAATTTCCTAGTAAATAAGTGCAATCAAAAAATTCTCATTAGATTTGTAACAGAAACAGTGCTTAATCACTTTTGTTTTTCCCTTTTTAAGGAAAAAAAAAACAAAAAAAAAAAAAAACAAAAATCAAATGACTCGCTTTTTCACTATTCAAATTTCATATTTTCTAAGTTAGAAAGTACTAATTTCAACAGTTCTAATGGAACTTCACTTAAGAACCTGCTTTCTGGGCCTCAATTGTAGCTTATAAAGCAGTTAATTAAAGAGAAAAGTACTTTGTCATTATTTGGAACACTACCATCGTATGTGTGTATATACATTATTTATATATGTGTGCATATTAATAAGAATTAAATAATTACGTTTTTATTGGTGATTATTTATTAAATATAAAAATTTGATTATATAGCGTGATAAAAATCTGTTATCATTAATTGTTATACACTATTTTTTGATCAACAGCTTAATTTTTTACAATCTTCTTATTAATATCACACAGTTAAAATAATAATTATAACTATTAATAGATAAATATTAGAGTAACGTATGGCGTGATAATTAGAATCCATTCTCTTAATAAAAATCCCGTCACTCGTTACAGAACAGGAACACTAACCGACTTCCTGTTTTCTAAGATTATACTATGTATGATGTAATCACGTATGTAATAGCTTGAATAGTTTTTTTTCTCTTCTAAATTCTGCAAATTGCATTCTGTCCTCGTCACCTGCAACAGTGACACATAGAATAAAATATGAGTTTCAAAGAACACCAGGAGTACTATTGACCAATTACGTGGACCATTTTACTATATATATATATATATATATATATATATATATATATTTTGGGATAGAAGGGGTGTTTCCAAAATCTACCAAACCTCGAAAATTGTCAAATTCAAACTGAACGAAATCATCAATTATTTTTGAATTATTAAGCAGTTTGGTCAGTTTTTTAGTCTAATTTTTTGGTCGTTTGGTTTGCAGATTGGACTCCTCAAACCGCAACCAATAATCTGCTTAAAAATATACATATATAATTTTTTATTTTTAAAATGTTTTTTATATTTATTTTAATTTTTATTGGTCATAATGAGAGTTCTACACTTATAAAATACACCTTATCATATTTTTATTAGTTTGTATTAAAACTTTAAATGTGTATTTTTATTTTTATTGATTAATGATTTTATAATTTTTATGAATTATTGAAAAAAATTTTAATAATAAGCTTAAACCGCTCAAACCGCTTATGAGTGATTTGTTTTAATTTGATTGTTGTCAAAAATATTAAACCGCCCAAACCACATAAAAAATAAAATTATTTTGAATTTAGTTGGTGGTTTCTAAAAAAACCACCCAAACCTTTAGAAAGAAACTATCACTTGAATTATTTATAGCATAATATATACCAACTTAATATATCATTTCAGAGGCAGATGCACGGAAGGATTAGAATATTAGTGGTTGCCACCTAACTATGTGCTATTTTTTTTTTTTTTTTTTGGACTTTGTATCTGTTCTCTTATTTCCAAAAATTTTAAAAGAAAAAATTAATTACTGTTAGAGCTCTCTTCTTATAATAAATATACCATTTTCTTTTAATTTGTGTATATACTTACTCTTTACAAAAATAAAGTTTTCCGCCGAGTTTAATAAGTGAAGAAATTCGAGACTATTCTTACTAGTTTTAAGTTATAGTACTCCTTTCATATTTTTCTGCTCTCTAGTTTATTTTTCATCGCTAAAATTGTATGGTCCTTTTTTTAAAATTAAATTATTTTTAGGAATAAATACACATTTAAAAAGGGTCGAAATATTTTAAATTTCAATATGAATTTAATTAGAAAAAAAATATAATAATTAAAATTTTTTACAAGGCCTCTCGTGACGTTTGAGCAGACCTTAATTCGTGGCCTCTAAACTCAGTTACTATGGAAGTCAATATTCTTGAATTAAAGAAGGGTAAGAAATGTGGAGCAAACGATATATTAATTTATCCCTAAAACAATAACCTCAAAGAAAGGGAACACAGATTTTCGACTTCTTTTTGTTTTCTAAGATGACCATGAAGTAATTACATGTAACGACTTGGAATTATTTTTTAAATCTTTATATCCTTGTAATTGAATCCACAAAGGTTGACTAGAGAAACTAAATATGATTGGTGGAAAAATTGAACGCGTATATACTACAACAAGAGAAAGGTTGTCCAATGCATGCGAGAAATAAGCGACAATATGGTGATGAAATGGTTTTTGCTGTACTATTCACTGACTCTGTATGTATATATACAATTACAAAGCTGATTCTAAGGAAATAAATATGGTAACAAATATGTACAGCTGCTATACTATAGATAAACCATTGACTTATATTCACAATAAATGCCTTAAATCATAGATGAGATCACGATTGGTTATTTGATTTATCATGCCCCCGCAAGATTGAGCGTCCATCGAGGATGCCAATCTTGGAACGATGGTCTTGGAATTGCTTTCGAGGTAGCGATTTAGTAAGTGAGTCCGCAAGTTGATCAGATGTATGCACATGAGAGACTCGAAGAAGACGTTTTGCAACTTGGTCCCGAACAAAGTGAAAGTCAATTGCGATATGTTTCATCCGAGAGTGGAAGACGGGGTTTGCACTGAGATAAGTAGCACTGATGTTATCACAGTAAATAACTGGAATGGTTGAAGATGAATAGTGTAGCTCTGTGAGAAGGTTGGTGATCCAATTGAGTTCAGCAGTGGTGGAAGCTATTGTTCGATATTCTGCTTCAGTAGAGGATTGAGCCACAGTTTTTTGCTTTTTTGAACTCCAACTGGTGGGGTTTGCGCCGAGAAAAACTACATAAGCAGTGGTAGATGTCCGATCATCATAATTACCAGCCCAATCCGCATCAGCGAATGCATGTAAGTTGGGCGAAGAATTTTTACGAAGAAAGAGTCCATGATCCATTGTACCTTTAAGGTAGCGGAGAACTCCTTTGATAGCACACCAGTGGTTGGCGGTCGGGCGATGCATGAATTGTGATAATTTATTTACAGCAAACGAGACATCGGGACGAGTGAGAGAGAGATATTGCATGCATCCTAGAGCTTGTCTGTATTGAGTAGGATCAGTTGGTGGGCTGCCATCCATCAATTTGAGTGACTCTGAAGAGGATAAGGGGCTGGTTATAGGATTAGCATCAAGCATATTCAGTCTGAGAAGAAGATCACGGATATATTTTCGTTGTGACAAAAATAATCCGTTGGTTGTGTGATGAACTTCAACCCCAAGGAAGTAGGATAAAGTTCCAAGGTCTTTGACAGAGAACCGGCGTGCGATCAGCTGAATAAACTCAGTGACTTTGGAAGGTTGGTTTCCAGTGATGATGATGTCGTCAACATATACTAGAAGGTAAAGCGTGAAAGTATGATTGTTGTAGATGAACAGTGAACTGTCAGAGCGAGAGTTGATGAAGCCAATTGCCAAGAGAAAGGAACTCAGTTCTGTGTACCATGCACGGGTAGCTTGACGAAGACCATAAATAGCCTTGTTAAGTTTACAAACATGATCAAGAAAGTTGGGATTTGTAAAGCCAGGTGGTTGTTCCATGAAGACATCATTCGAAAGAGAGCCCTGCAAGAAAGCATTATTGACATCGAGTTGGCGTAAAGACCAACCATTAGTAATAGCAATTGTCAAAATTAATCTGATGGTGGTAGGTTTCACAACCGGACTAAAAGTTTCTGTGAAGTCAATTCCGGGTCTTTGGTGAAATCCTTTGGCTACCAAGCGAGCTTTATGGCGAGCAATGGACCCATTTGGGTTATGCTTAAGTCGAAAAACCCACTTGCAGCGAATGATGTTTTGTGTAGGGGTTTTAGGCACGAGTGTCCATGTAGAGTTATGCATTAATGCATCATATTCATCGCTCATGGCAGTACGCCATTCCTTATATCTTTGGGCTTGTTTGTATGTGGTCGGCTCAATGGAGTGTGGTAAAGAAGTAGTGATGGTGTGAAGATCAAGAATCTTTTTGGGTTTAAAGATATTACTCTTAGAACGTGTGTGAATAAGATTGCCTCTTGTAGGTTCATGTGTAGGAGGAGAAATACTTACTTGAGATGAGACAGGTATAGAGTCATCCATAGCCCGAGGCAGATGAGAGGAAGACGCGATGCTTGTTGTGGATGGCCCGTCAGAATTTGATAGTTCTCCATTTTAAGCATTATCAAGTTGAGTAGGCAAAGAGTGTAATTGATCATGTGTAACAGACTTTTGGAGAGGAAGTATTTGGATACAGCCATGAAGATCATTGATGTTATTTGGTGGTGTGGGATCTGTGAGGGGAGTAGAAGAGTTAAGCGTTGATTGTGGAAGCCAATCTTGCAAGTTTCCAGAGGAGGTAGAGTTAGGAGAAGGGAAGGTATTTTTGAAAGGAAAAACTGATTCAATGAAGACCACATGACGAGAGATGTAAATACGATTATTTGTGGGATCAAGGCAATGGTAGGCATTATGTTCATTTGAGTAGCCAACAAAGACACAAGGTTTAGAACGAGGTTGAAGTTTGTGGGAAGTGTAAGGTCGTAACCATGGGTAGCATAGACAGCCAAAAACCCTTAACTTGTGGTAATTTGGTTCGGAGTTAAAGATTTTGGAAAACGGTGATCGAAAATTGGTAACGGATGAAGGCATTCGATTAATGAGATATACAGCTATTTGGAAAGCAAGGGACCAATATTTAAGTGGCATAGAAGAGTGATGGAGAAGAGTTAAGGCAGTTTCAACGATGTGACGGTGTTTCTGTTCAGCGGATCCAACATGTTCTGGTGTATGAGGTGGAGACTTAAGTTGTTGAATGCCATTTTTACAGAGAAAATGTCCTAGACTCTGAGCTTCACCACTGCCATCACTGTATACCGTTTTAATTTGAGCATCAAAAAATTTTTCCACAAGGTTTTTAAATCGCTCAAATACAATAGGCACATCTGATTTATTTTTTAGAGTGTAAAACCATGTATACTTGGTAAAATAATCCACGAAGATGATATAATATCGGAAATTATCGAAGGAGGTTAAAGGTGCTGGTCCCCAAACATCAGTAAATAGAACTTCTAAAGGTTTTGAACACGATAAAGATGAGATTCCAAATGGTAATTTGTGGCTTTTATTACATAAGCAAGCATTGCAATGAGACAAAGAACTAGTTTTAGATAAAGAAATAGATTTAGAAGCCACTAATTTTTGAAGTACTTGAGATGAGGGATGCCCAAGTCGGCAGTGCCACGAATCGGGATGTGCGGAAGCAGTTACAGAGGAAGAGGTGATAGACAAGGAGGCAGATGGTGATGACAATGTTGTGGGCCATTCATAGACGTTTCCTCTACTCCGGCCGCGGACCAAGGATGCCCCCGTACTCAGATCCTTCACAAGAAAGAAATTTGGGAAAAATTCAATAGAAGTATTGTTATGAGAGCAGAATTGAGAAACAGATAGCAAGTTTTGTTTTATATTTGGTGCACACAAAACATCATTTAACTGAAAGGTAGTATTTGGAGAGATAAGCATAGTAGTTCCAACATGGGTGATAGGAATTTTTTTACCATTGCCAACCATAATGTCTTCATTACCACCATATTCTGAGTGAGTGGATAGATTCTGTAAATCCGAAGTCATATGGTGTGACACGCCGGAGTCTACGACCCAGCTCGCATTGTTTCCAGAAAAGGACTGTGTCGTGAAATTGGCTTGAGGCCAGTGTGGTGTGGTGGAGTTAGGGGCTGATCTTGAGCGACACACCTTGGCGCTGTGACCAACTTTGTCGCAGAGTTGACAAACTGGACGGGGCTGTCCTCCGTTGGAGTAGGGACGCCAAGATTGGTTGAAATTTCCGGGATGAGAAAATCCTTGTTGTCTTTGAAAATTATTTCGACCGTGATTGTTTGAAGAGTTACGGTAATTAGGATTGTATCCACCAAAATTCAGATTGTTGTGAGGTTGAGTATTGTGTGGAGCAGCAATAGAGTTTCCACCTTTTCCCTTTTTGTTGGGTTGCTTTTGATTAAATTGAGCAGTAGGAGATGGAGGCTCTGTCTTTGTAGTATCACGTTTGAGACTTGCTTCTTGGTCAAGAAGTTTTTCATGAAGTTCTTCAAATGAAATCGGCGATTCTCGGGCTCGGATGGCGGCGGCTAAGTCCTTGAATTCAGGAGTGAGTCCATTTAGCACATGAACTACAAGCTCTCCATCTGTTAACTCATGACCAATCATGGCAAGGTCATCAAGAATGATTTTTATGGACTGCATAAATTCAGACACAGTTTAAGACTAACTTTTGTAAGAGCACCCATGAGTCCGATCAAGCGTGTGTTCGACCTATTAGCATAGGTCGTCTCAAGTTTGTTCCCTGCAGAGGTATTACAGCGTGAAACAAGAGGGGAGGCAGTACCTGTGACAGCAGTTTGAATAGCAAGAAGGAGGAGGCGATCTTGTCTGATCCAGAGTTTGTAATCCGGATTTTTGATGGTGGTTGTGGACGCAATATCTTTCTTGGTTTGTGGCGGGCTAGAGTGAGTTCCGTCCACAAAACCCATTAGATCATAGCCGAGGAAAAGATTGGTCATTTGAGAACGCCACATAGAGTAGTTTCCTCCTTTGGATAGCTTTTGGGGAATACGTGCAGCAGTGTTGATTGAGATAACTTGAGAATGACGATTGTTACCAGTCATGACAGTCACAGCACTAGAATTTGTAGAGGTTGAAGAGTTATCATACATGTTTTTTTGTGAAGGAAGGATTGACAACCGTTTGCAAAGAAGTGAAAGGGATCTTTGACTTAGAGTCAATAGGGCTCTGATACCATAAGCGACAATATGGTGATGAAATGGTTTTTGCTGTACTATTCACTGACTCTGTATGTATATATACAATTACAAAGCTGATTCTAAGGAAATAAATATGGTAACAAATATGTACAGCTGCTATGCTATAGATAAACCATTGACTTATATTCACAATAAATGCCTTAAATCATAGATGAGATCACGATTGGTTATTTGATTTATCAAGAAACGCTACTATAAAGGATTTAGAACAGTTAATCGAACGCTAACAATTCTGTTAATAACCAATATTGATGGATAAATATTGGAGTAAGACATGTGTGTATATGAGAGAGAGAGAGAGAAATCTTGCTTATTAAGATTTGAAGGAAGCAATGAAGAACAACAACAAAAACATGAGATTAAAGATAATATTATTCTTTTTTTTAATAGAAAAAAATGATAGTTTAAAGTCGCCTCTATTCTCAAAAGACACGAAAATCACGTATTAATCATTGCGCGAGTTTACATTGCTTGTGCACAACACTCTCTCCGTCACAACACTCTTTCCATTTCATTATGTGTTGTGTATTTTAATTTTTTAACCTAATTGCGGTTAATATTTCATACTCCAATATCATCCAGTTCATTTAATTTACCAATAGTTAATTTTTTAAACTAATATTCTCCACAGTCTCGTGTAGAGGTGAACATTCAGACTGTTGAACCTGGAATTTCCACATTCAGGCCGTTAAGCCCGGAATGGAAATTTCAATCTGGGTTCAAGGAGGAGAGTCCATGCAGCCGGACCCTAAAGCTCGACAAGCCTATGGCCGAGCCCATTAGAATTTTATAAGGTATTTAAAAAAAAAGAATATTAAATAAGATTAGATGCTCAAAACCTCAACCCAATCCAATCTGAAGGTTTTGACTGGTCCAAGCTCGGGCTAACAGTTACGGGCCTCAGGCTGGCTCGTTCGGCCTAGCCCAAAGTTGCAGCTCTTGTCTCATGTTTTCATGGAATAACTTAATTGTTGTGGCGCTTCGGATTGGCAAGCATGTAATGATTGCGGGAATCAAATATGGTTGATGATATGCATTGTTTTGGTAGAATTCTCTCGTACTGCATCACTGGTATTTCTGAATTTGGAGAGTGGAAAATAGTAATAAACAAGAGGGGCTCATCCTTGGTGAATTATCCCGAAGCATATCATATTTGCTGTTGTTTATCAGGCAAGAATTCTACAACAAGGTAAGATGCTTATACTTCCCACATCATGAATTATTGGCCTCGTTTTAGTTAGCGTTGAACCACATGTGCGGCTTAAATTTAGAGATCCATTTTTCTTAAGAGATTAGTTTGTTTTTCGTAAGAAAAGAATTTGTTACATGGAAAAGAAAAAGATCTTAACGAAAACCCCTCAGAAAAAAAAAAAAAAATCTTAAAGAACTATGACGTCACGAATTCCAAACATATCTATCATGGTTTTACCTAATATTATTAAAACTTACAAAAGAAAAAAATAATGAACAACTAGCTATCATCAAGGTAATAAATAAATCACATTCCAACTAGCTTGACATCCAAAAGTTTTAACGCATCCCCACGCTAAGTCTATCACTGCTTTTATTATAATAATAGAAAACGAATACAAATAGTAACTGAAAAAAAAAAAAAAAAAACGGGTTGATAAATAAAACAATCCAAAGGACTAAAAAAAATCCTAAAAATGAAGTCCTTGGATTAGGAAGAGAAAGGATGAAGAAATTGGAAGTTTGGAGGTATGGAAGATGGTTTTCTTATAAGGGGTTTTGGGCCCGTTGGGTAGAAATACTAGAAATCCAATCGGAGAAGAGGACTACAATTAATATAAAACAATGGAACGGACTAAAGTGAGAAGTTTCCTTTTAACTTCACACTTGAGTGAAGCATCAAATGCTTTTAGGTTATATATACATATATATATATATATGTATATATATGTATATATAAATGTGTTAGTGCATTTTATATTGGCTTATTTGTGGCAAATTAGTTGTAAGATTGGTTGACATTTTAATTTGGTAGACCTCTTAAGGAAAGTCTTGTTGTCATGTTTATGGACTACAAATCAAAGGATTTGATTGCTGAAAATGAAGAGTGGACTTTTGGGGGAATTAATGGCTGGCAAATCTTCAAGCTTGAGGAGAATGTGGTGTGGGGACACAAGGCTGAAAACAGAAAAATCTGGATAGGTACATGAGCAACTTTGCTATATATACATAAGTGGCATACGTGAGATTTTAGGCCCCCTTGAAAAAATATTGGGTAATCAAAGGATACATTTGGGGTATGATTTTTATAGAAGAAATATTCAGAAAAAGTCTATGTGAGTGAGCCTTTGAGTTTTGATTGAAGATCGTCCTTCGGGAGAAGGATTAGAAGCTTTCGGGAGAAAGCGCACTGCCAGCCGAAGGGATTTCGCCGTGCAGTTTTGAAGACGAGTGGTGCTCGCTGGACAAGGCCATTAAGGAGATTCGATACGGCGGCGACAACGTCAAGGAGGGAGTCTTTGGGTGTATAAGTCCGATTGGTTTTTGTAATCTCTTTGAACTTAGTGGATTGTTCATTGTCTGGGCGTGGCCCCGCAGAGTAGGTGTGCGCACCGAACTGCGATACCATTTTCTGGTGTTCTTTATATTTCCGCATTAATTTCCTGCATTTCTGGTTTACTGGTTTAATACTGTCATTTCCGTTATAACAGTGTTACAGAAAAGTGTTGTAACGCTTTCTGTGACACCAGCAACGAAAACAGACCTTACAAAATGTTTATATATATAATATGTATAGATAGGATAGTCAATCAGGCGGTTAAAATTCTAAAAATGTAAGTTAAATAAGTATACAACGTCCGAAAGTGGTATTCTCTCGTCCTAATGAGTAATATGAATTTTCAAAGTCAATCCTGATGCATTTTCAAACAGCGCTTAGATCAGCCCTCTTTATACAAGCAAAGAGTAGTTTATTAATAAACAGTTTCTTCCAAAAGGAAAACCAATTAGTCTACCCAAAAAACACAAAAATCTTTCAATTTGTACCGGTGATGACGAGTAATCAAGCAATGAATATGTTACCTTGGGAAAAATCAAATCATGTTGCTAATAATGACGTTCACGTCGACTTCAGTACAATATGTTTTGGTACAAATCTATTGTCCTTATTTTTCTGTTTAAGTGACTATCTCTTTATTAAGTATTTATCCTATCATTTAAATTTAAGAATCTGACTACATAAATAAAAATAAAATACTAAAAATACTTAACCAAATCACGATGTGTCAAATTTTAATTGGCGAGATAGCCAACGAGACAGGTTAATGGGACAACAGATTTTTATTCAAGAATGGGAAGAGTGAAATTTCCTTCTCTTTTTAGATGACTATGAAGTACTTGCTTACGTACTTGGCTACTTGCTATAACTTTTTCCTTTAAAAAAATCATACAAAGTCGGAGCTATTAATTAAATCCATACAAGTATTATTGAATAGAAAACTCAATATTGTATAGAAAAAATTTTGTGTGTTTGTGCCTATATATATATATATATATATATATATATTGAGAGAAGGAGAGAGGAGAAACAAAATGGGGATGAAGAAAAAACATTTCAGAAATAATGCTAGAAACTTTTTTGAATTATTGCTTGATTATGTTTCTTAAGAGATTACATTGAATATAAAAAAAGGCCTAAATTGTGCTTGGGTATGTTTTTAAAAATATGTGTAAATTTATAAGCTTAAAAATATCAGAAAAGAAAATGCAACTTCACAGTTTTTTCATTTCTTTAACGAAATATGAAAATAACTTTCTTACAATTGTCGAACCATTTTCAAAAAGCGAAAATTTTCTTTTTCTTTGCGTTGAGGTGGGGGATTCGAACTCATTACCTTATGATGAAATTAAGTGTGGAATTACTGCTAGAATATGCACGTAACCACTGATCAAAAGGCACATTTTGACAAACGTGTGAAAATATTTCCAAAACAAAAACAAATAACAAGTCCCAATTGTTCTTTCTTTCTTTTTTTTTTATTTGAAAATATTTGAGGTGGTGGGAATCATTGCAAGCTGTGCCTAGAATCACATATCTAGATTGAAATTTGGAGGAAGGAAGAACAACATCATCAAAGTAAAGATAACAGACACTTTTTTTTATTAAAAAAACAAGATAGTACTTAAGTTGGCTATAATTTTCACAATATACTAAATTCTTACAAGATATACATGTATGTAATAGTATTTAATTTGCATACGTATACTTCGCTATACACAAGTTGTATACTCTCCTCGTCGATCACACGCGACAGTGACAAATAAAATAAAATATAAACATAGGTTGGCCATTTTCACTATCCTCTTGAATTATATATAAACATTGGTATACCTCCCTTACTCTGGTCACTACTTCTGGTCTTTATACAAGCAAAGAGTTTAATAAAATAGTTTCTTGGAAAAAGGGGTAACCCAAAACTACCTTTATCAAGCCAAAAAAAAATAAAAAAATCCAACTCCAGTTTCTACAAGTGATAAGTAATCCACCAATGAATATGTTGCCTAGGGAATCAAATCATGTTGCTAATGAGGTTCACGTCGACTCCATATTCTAGTGCACGTTCTACTTTTTTTTTTTTTTTCCCCCTAATCTGTTCATTACTATATTTATTCTACAGGCTGTTCTTTGATCATCATGGTTATGTTTCATTTTATATAATTATTTGTTTCGTTCTCTTGTGTTTATCTATTAAAGTGGGCATCGATCACGAAATGATCCATTTCTTTTTTCCTCCTTCTAGACATGGCGTAAAATTGCGGCCGCGGCTGAAGCCGTCGCCGACCAACTGGTTCGATCGATATTCTCAACATATCTGTGTTGCTTAACTCTATTATTGGTGATCTGTTAATTACAGTTAGCTTGTGCCTTTTATTCGTTCAATTTTTTTTTTTTTTTTTGTGGTTTTTTTGTCTTTTTTGTTTTGTTTTGTTTTTTTCTTTTTTTTCTTTTGCTTTTTTCTTTTTGTTTTTTTGTTTTTTTGGGTTTTTGCTTATATTGATATCTGAATATTGCAGAAGGAAAAAAGCTTAGCACAAGATGAGATCTGGACAGAATTATCGGGAGAACTGGAAAATGTTCTCAGTAATTATATGGCGCAGGTTCCATTTTGATAGTACTCTCCGTTTTATCTTATTTTTTAAAACATTTTTTAATAATTTTATACCAATTTCGTTAGCATGCTGAGAGTTGGAAGAATTTTAGAAAGTCTCCTGGAAAAATTAATCGATCAGAGACCCTTTTAAGTAATTGACTACTAATTTTATAAAAATCCATTCCGTTTGGTCCTCTGAATTAAACGTTTTTCAAATTTTGTCCTTTCCATCCATATTTTTTGGTGAAAAATGACATGTGATGTGATAATAGTGGTTTCAGGAAAAATTGTAAAATGTAAGTAAAGGAGCAATTGTATGTTAAAAAGATAGGCAAATTTTTAGGCCTCTAAATTGAATGATTAATTTTGTTAAGCTTTTGGGTAAATTTTTTTTTTTTTTTTTTTTTTTTTTTAGTGTAAGGATTTTGGCATGAAAAATTCGGTGAGAAGCTTCGAATTTCGTTGTTTGAGTGTCTAATTGTTTTGCTTTGGGGAGAAACAAGATGGATGTGGAGGTTCCCTCAATATGGTAAATTCTGACTAATTACAAGAATTTTTTAGTACTTTTGCTGATCATTTTGATTTTTTTTTTTTTAACTTTTTGCAAATTTAATGCTAAAATCTAGTTCTAATTACTGTTCATTAGGCGAGTTTTCGCAGTCTTTTAGCAGCACCATCTTCACCCAACTTTGAAGGCAGTTCTAGATTCGTAATTAGGTGAAGGAAAAGGTCATTGTCATTATACAATGGTGTACTGAAGATTTTTGGAGAGATAATTGGGTTAAAAGGGAGGTTTTTCCTTCAAATCAAATTAAGGGTTCATTGGAGGGAAGGGATAGTATTTTAATTGGTAATTAATATGATCATTATTATGGGCGAATTCTCCTGATCATTATAGGCAAAGTGTTATTTTCGACCGAAATATTAAAGAACGAGAAAAACTCGTTAACATTTGAAATGTTGAGACAAATCATGGTCGGAGTCAGAGAACTTAAATTTTATCCTTTAAAATACTTCCCGTAAACGGTAAAATAACGAGTCCAACATCATTTAATTATAAAAATAACATAAACATATCATAAGAGCATATTGATTATTGAGCGACTTCTAGCTCCTTTTAAGATCGAAGCTTACTTAGAAAGTCCGATTTTTATTGTCCCACTGCATAATGACACTTGATGTTGATTATGTCTTCAGAAGGAAAAAGACATTCCACAGAGAGATCGGACGTGGACAGAAGTTTCAGGAGACCAGAAACAGTTCCTCACTAATAATCTGGTACTTCTATTCCTATACAACATTCGTGACAGATTTCTGCGCTATGACGGACATTTGATATACAACATTCATGCTCTATAACAGACATTTGATATTGACTTTTCGCAGAAAGAGAAAATAATTCGACTGACAGATGAGATGTGTAGACAATTTTTAGTGAAGCTGAAATGTGTTCTCTTTGATGAACAGGTTCATTTCTAATATTTCTTTTAATTTTTTTTTTGTCCTAAGAAAAAAATAGAGAGAACAACTAGCATCAAATATCTACCTAATCTATGAAAACTAACCCTATTTTCATTTTCAATATCCCCATAGATATTTCTTTGTTTTTTTTTTTTTTTTTTTTCCTTTCAATATCCCATTTCTTTCTTTCTATTTTCATAGTATTATTGATGAAAGGTTTCTGTTATATTAACCAGGAAGAGGAGCAAACGTCGAACGTTTCTGCTACTTTAGAAGCTGCATCTAAAAGTGATGGATGCGAACAACTGCGGCAACAGAAGATTGGTGAAAACCTTGAGTTCTTACCGGATAAAAAAATTTGCGAGTCCAGAAAAGAGGATATTAATATTATTTTTGAGGGGAATTACAAAGTACCGGGTTCGGTAAAACGCCTTCCCAAAGCTGATTACGACGTGGACGCTAAAAAGATTAAGCTTTTAACTACACAATCTCAGTACCTTCCAAATGTAGTAAGATATTATGGCATGGAATGTGACGATGATCATGATCAAGAGTGTTTTTATCTCGTCACGGAGCAGCAAAACTGGGGTACGACATTCAACTTGGATGAACTGATCAAAACGGACTTAGCAATTAATACCAACTCGTTTGAGGCCGTGACAAAAGACGGCCTCAGCTCTATATCTGTGGCTGTGCTAGATGACAGATTGGAGGCAGTGAAGAACATTATTGGAGATTTTAAACTCATTCCGGAAAATGGGGGTCCAATTCCTGATTTATCATATACATTACTGAGGTTGGTTGTTAATTAAAAGTTCATTTAATCATGGCAATTATCATGATAATTAATCTCATGACAATTCTCATGACAATTGTGATACAATTGAGAAGTACTTGAGGCTTAAGAGGCATTCTTTAACTTAAATAAGACTAGATTTGGGATTATTGTTTATACATTTTAAAAGATCTACTTTATTTTACGTATAGTAAAAGTACAGAAGTAGAAGTGGAAGTTAATATAAATATATATATATATATATATTTTATGAAGAAATGGCTTTACAGAAAAACTATAGAATGTGTAATATTAGTGTTCTTGTAAACTATTTTTGGTTGGTTAACTTCACCAACACAATTGTAACTTCGTTTGATACAAGCTGGAATTTTCAAGCCTTCTACAAAATAAAAAAAAAAATACAAATAAAAACCTTAAATCGTTCCTGTATCTACATATCTCTAAGATTCTTGTATTGTTCCACAGGGAAGTGCTTTATGGGCTTGTTCAGTTAAATGATACAATGGAAATAAGTCACGGAGACTTGAAGCCTGAAAACATTCTACTAATTAGGAAAGATTCATCCTGGCGCGTAAGGCTTTCTGATATTGACATAAGAAAAAAGCCTCCAACGAAGAGTTATAATAAATCATATTCTTACTTGAGTGGCTTTATTCCTGGTAAGTACTCTCATTTTCTCTACTTAAACACCCCGAATTGTAAGAAGTAGAATTTGTCCCATGGTGTTAAAATATGGTAACGGTAATCTCTCCTCTCTAGCACTACAAGAAACGAGACCTTTAACGACGACTTTTGTTGTCGGTAAAAACCAGGATGTACTAATTAACACATTTGTCAGGGTATCAGAGCCACACTTTACAGGAGGATGTTATAAGTATGTTATAAGTTGAATTTGTACCCACATTATAGTATTAATTTATATTTGGATTGTCTCATGTTTTGTACAATTAATTACTTAGGTCATGGCACTTCGGATTGGCTAGCACGTAATGATCACGGGGTCCGGATATGGGTTGATGATATGTATGCTTTTGGCAAACTTTTCTCGTATTGCATCACTGGTAAATCTGAATTTGGTGATTGGAGGACGGTAACAAAGAAGAGGGGCTTAGCCTTGTTGAATTATCCTGAAGCTTATCATCTTTACTGTTGTTTGTCAAGCAGGAATCCTGCAGAAATGTAAGCTAATATCTTGCCCACAACTCGATCAACGTGATTTATCCATGACATGATACAGTTGCGCACAGTAACGAAGTCATAAATTTTTCAGAGGGGGACTAATTTTAACTACATCAAAAATTTAATCAAATATATTGTTAGGTTAGTACTACAAATTATCCAAGACGAGATTTCATGTCTTAAAATATGGCATAATAACCAATTTGTCGCAGTTATTGAAGATAATTTTTTCTATGTTCATAAGTTAAGTATCATTAATTAAGTAAACAAATATCATTAATTAATTGATCTCTAATTGAATTGCGTAGCCAATTCTTCACAATATTCGTATCAAAAAATACCATCTCTATAGTATCGGTACCAAGAATTAGATTCAATACTAATGTTAAAACTTTAAAGTAAATAAACTAATAGATATGTATTATTCATTATTTATTAGTTATGAAAGGTTTTTAAAGTTAAGATCTGTAGAATCTTTTAGAAAGTAGTATTTTTAGAGGTATTTTTTTTTAGAAAGTAGTACTTTTTAAAAAATATATATTTTTTGAAGGTTTAAATATTAGATTTTCAATTTGTTTGGGGGCAATATCTAATTATCTATAAATACACCTATAGATATATAGGTTAAGAAACAAATTTAAAAAGTTTGGCCTAATTATTAGTTACCTTCGTCACTGGTTGCGCAGAAAGCCATACTTCTGTTTTTCGGCTCTGACCTAGCATCCGGTCTTCGAACCCATGCAGCTTTAGCCATGCTCTTCCCCAAAAGACCATATGCTTCACCATATAATATGCGAAAGTGAAAAACATAGCAAGTCAATATAAAGGCCATATGCTTTAGCCATGCTCTTCCCCAAAAAGACCATATGCTTCACCATAATATGCGAAAGTGAAAAACATAGCATGTCATTTTATTCAACATAACATTGACATTATAAAGGTATATATTACAATTAAATGTTTAAAACGTTAGTGTTTTTCATTATTTTTCTTACTTTTTTTATGTTGTTGCCAGTCTAACAGCGAAGGAGGCATTGCGCCATCCACATTTTTGGGATCCGGAGAAGAAACTTGCATTTCTTCGCGACAGTTATAATAAAGTATACGAATTTGAGCACACAGGTCTTCTCAAGGAGCTGGATTATATTTCATGGAAAGTTATAGAAGGAAAATGGAAGGGAGAGAATGTTAAAACATGGAACAAAAGGATTGATGGAGAAATAATTGATTATGCAGTAGATCAATTAAGAAAGTACGGCAATCCCGATAGTACTTATAAATATAAAAGCTTTCCAGAATTATTGCGGTTTATTCGGCACATGTTCGTTCATTATGGACGCCATCCACAAAATATTCAGGTAATTATAGTTGGGGCAAGATATTCTCTGTGAATATTTTCATTTCCAAATACAAAATTATTAGAACTCATTTTTGTGGTGACCATTTATTTTCAGGAATCCATAGGATCACTGTATAAAGGTTTCTATGACTACTTTGAAAGTAAATTCCCAAATCTCTTGATTGAAGTCTACAAGGCTGTAAAGCAATTGTGTGGGAAAGATGAATATTTTTGCAGATATTTCCAAGACCATAACTGAGGTGTTTCTCCCTTCTCTCTCTATGTGCGGTTTGTTCATTTTTGGCTTGCGGGGCGTCTTGTTGCCTTGTATGCGAGTGGAAATCTTGATGTCAACTTAGTACACATCCAAACTATTTTCATGGTTTGTCAAGTTTGGATGTATAATATTTAGAATTGAGTATCGATATAATATTTTTAGAGATTACTGGTACACCAAATTTGAGAACTGAGTACTTGCAAGTAGAATGGTGACTCAGTGCCGATCCCCATATCTGAAAGCTTTGCACATATATATTAATTTCATAAGATTTTGCATCACTTTATTTATTTATTTATTTTACATGGGTTTTATCGTCCTAAATTACAGATGAAAAATGTTGAAACATATATACATAGCAATAGGGGGGAAAAAAAAAGATGAAGTACACGTACCTGGTTATCAGTATAAAAAGGCAAGTACAAGTCTAGGCTTTGAAAAGCAGTACCTACCTTGTAATTTGAAGTTGGTGGCCATATGGCCATTGATTTTTCTGTAGTTGTCGTAGATGGGCATGTATATATACTGGGGAATGGATAATAGAGAAGGGAGAGGAAAATAAACAGTTTTTTGAGAGCAGGGAAAGGACCAAGGGAGAGTGAATGAAACAGCTTTGAAGGAGAAAAAAGATTTTTGGAGTTGACTAAGGAGTTGGCGACGAGGACAATTACGAGGGGACCAAATTTTTATGTGACTTTTGGATGTGTGAATGTCCAGATACGGAAGCTGCCACCAAGGTTGGCGTGTTTTGTTTCATTGGTTGCGGCGTGTAGAATTTTGCCGGATTATTTCGATTTTGGACTTTGGTGACCAGAAAAATTTATTAATTTGAGGTAATTTGGCTTTAATACTTGTGTTTTTAGTTTTAGACATAATCAAGGCGATTTTATCAAGGAAAGATGTTCGTTATGTGGATATATATATATATATATATATATATATTATTATATGCCGGCTAATTTTGTTTTTTTATCATCAATTGTTACAAATTTTCATGTAGAATGTGTTTTTTTTTTTTTTTTTTTTGTGGTAAAATTTATGAGTCCTCGGTCCTATAATAAGGATATATAAAAAGTGATTGATTCAAGAAATATATGGCTTGGAGTAGATTGCTAAAGTGATCATTCCCTTTTTAAGCCTCTTACAATAGCATTTCGTTTCTACATTTCTCTTTATATATAAGTTTATTATCTACTGGTTGGAGTGAACATGATTGAATCTTTCATCTCAAGGCTTTAATCAATAATGAACCACTTATGAGCTCATCTGTCTATGCCTGTTATTACTTCATAACCTTTTCGTTGGAAGAGGGAGAAATTTTCAATTTGTAGAAAAAAAAAGGTGAATGTAAAATCAGATATAATCAATTTTGTGGTTCAATATATAGTTCTTTTGTCTGATGAAGGGTTAAGCATGAGAATTTTTCCCTATCTTGGCTAGCTAACGAAACAAAGAGTTAATGTGGCAATAGCTACATCACAATTTGAATGGTTGTGTGGTGATATATTTATTCATTTTAGTTTTTTTAAAAGGTGGTGATATATTTATTTGAAATTCCTTGAAGTCCTTATTTAAAACAACTCCAACTACACTAATTATTTCATATTTTTAGATAATAATTTAACTAGAATTTAGTTTTTCTCCACTCCAACTTTTAGCTAAATGGTTAGCTATTTTAGATAATTCATTTCACACTAGCTAAATATAGCTAGCAAGAAGTGACTAACTATTTAATTTTTTGTATTATTTTATTGTTTCATACCCAATAAATGCAAAAGTTCTTTTTAAATTAAATAAAGTTATTTATAATTACATTCAATAAATATTAAAATAATTTATGTTTGATTAAAATAAAGAGTATGGTTGGAGTGACTCATTAAAAAGTTGCTAGCGAACATATAGCTTTCTAGTTATTTTAGCTTGAATTTGGCCAAAAAAATAGAGAGTTACCTTGGGGATGCTCCTATATCTAACTCGGTAGCTTTCTAGTTGGAGTGACTCATTGAGACCCGAGATATATGTATGTATGGCACATGATACAAATGTTAATATAAATCAAATAAGATTCTCTAATGTATGGTTTAGTATATCCAATCAGTGGTCTAAGCATATGAATTGATATTAAACCGTTGGTTTTAGACAGTGTACGCATAGTTAGTTATTGATCAATACTTGATATGCTTGGAGAGATTCCAGTAATAATAAAAGGAAGAGACGGAATTTAAACGGAAAGAAAGAAATTAATCAAGAATCACTGCTACAAAGATTAGATACAAAGATTGCTTTTAACCTGGTTGAAAGATAAGACGATGGTTTTTTTTTTTTTTTTTTTTTTTTTTTTGTTTTGTTTTTTTTTTTTTTTTTTAAGTAAAGTAAAAATAAAAAAATAAAAGAAAAAAACAGCTCTACGACTGTCTTGTCATGAAATCCGATATCACTATATATCATAGAACACTACGACGGTCTTTAACCATCCTATAAAATGTGCGTGATAAGTGACAAGAGAAAAACGTCCAAATGGCATATGCAAAACAATTCAAATTTAATAGAAAGCAAGACAACTCAAATTTTTTTTTTCTTTTAAAGAAAAGTATAAGCATAACTAAAAAGAAAAAAAAAAAAGAAACGAAATAAAATGTTAAAAAAAGAAATGAAACAAAATGAAATGATTAGTGTTAGGTATTTTTATTAGTTGACAATTTATTGACAATGTTGTAAAAATTTAAAAAATAGATTTAAGAAGATTTCGTATTGCAGAAAAAGATTCTGAATCAGATTTGAAATTAAAGATTACTGATAAGACATTGGTTGAGATTTAGAGAGATAAGGATAAGACCTTGGTCAAAAGAAGATAAGACATAAAAGAAGATAAGACATGAATGATTTGAATTTGAATAGATTGTGTGCAGATTTTTTAGAGATATGGATTGTGTTTCAATATTAAATCAGAAAGCTTTGTGCATTCCCTTAATTATTTCTTCTTTCTTGATCATTTTGATTAATTTTTGTTATCTTTTATGAAAATCGGTAGAGGAATGTTAATTTACAAGAAAGGGTCTTTCGCGATAACAAACTTTTTGTTGCAAATTAAAAAAAAAAAAAAGTCACGAAAAGTAAAAAAGTTGACTTTTCGTTGCAAAATTATTAAAACTCGTCGCATCATCAAACAAAAAATTTCGTGATACTGAGAGTTTTATATCTAAATTATTAAAACTTGTTACTAAAAATTTTGTTGCTAAAACTTTTTTTGGTTGTATTAGTGCATTGTGTGTAGATAATATAAAAATTCTTGGTTGTCTTTTGCGTATAAAATCAAATTGTGTATATATGAAGTTAAAGATTAATTTCGTGATTTTTATACATGAAGTTAAAGATTAATTTCGTGATTTTTATACTTGTTTATTTGATTTGCCTATAGTCCTTAATGAAATATATACTGTAACTAACTTTTTAACTTGTACTTACTAAAATTTTTTAAAATTTACGGAACATTTTTTTTGAAAAGGTCTTATAATAAATATAAGATACAAGATTGCTTTCTTAATTAAAATATTCAAACCCTAACATATCTGTTTCAGAATCATAATTAACAAAACAATTTATAACATAAAGCTGATTGCGGAAATATTTGCGAGCGGTATCCATATCCTGAGCCCCACATCGTTCGTCCACTCACCGGCAGTCCATCAGGCATTATATGCCGGTTGCTTACCTACAGTATAAACATTCTATAATGAGCTTTCGCTCAGCAAGTAGGAACTATCTCCCGCAAAATAACTATAAGTTCACATGAATAAATATGCATGAGCCAATTATGCTTAATTATGATGTCTTATCAGAATCTTATCATCTTATCTCATCTTATCTTTCTTTTGGGCCCGAGTGCTCGTACCACTTGCGCGCAATCATCGGGACGTGAGGGTTTGCAAGGTCCCCCATGACACCGTGATTATAACTTGAATGCCTCCCTTGAGTCGGAGGACATTATTTTTTTTTCTCCCTTGTGGAGCTTGAGTTACCTCCCTTGTGGAGGCTGGTACGGCACTCAACTGAGATTACTCTTATAAGTTTATCTTGACTTATTAAGGTGCATGCAATATGACCTAACATAGCATACTATATCATGTACTCGAATACATATAATTTGGGTGTACTGCTTAAGTGTATGTAGTATAACATAGCATAGCATTCATAACATTAAATGTACTCTTACATATAGTTCATGTGTACTGTTTACTTTAAAATCTATTTATACTGTAGGCGAGATTCCTACTTACTTGATTTTCAAAGCTGGGATTCTTTTTTCGCCTATCAGCCTAGTCTCTTGCTTTCTTCTAAAAATGAACACCCATTAAGAGTGTGAGATTAACTGTTATTTGCTATTCTATTTTAGCAACTTATGAAGGAAAATCTAACCCTTTTCATAATGCATATATTCCTTTCCCTTTACTAAAGGATAATAAAGATTAATTTAATAAATCCTCATAATCTTATTTTCCTTAATTTCCCTTGGTATGATATTAAGGCTCAATTCGGCCTAGGACTTATACATGGCATTCTAACTTTTAGGCCGCTAAAATTTATACTCCAACGGAGTCTCTTATACTAAGGTGGGTGTTGGACTCACATCAAATCTTTGAAATTCTACGGACCTATCGTATTGGGCTCGTAGGTGCCCATCGAGATAATTCGCCCGGTAAACCACTATATTCCTTAAAGGGAGCATTTTCTTTTCTTGAAAACTTCTTTTATGAATACTTTCATTAAAATGAGGTTTAATGTCATTGTATTTTACTGAAATTCTATCTCGGGTTCTTTTATAACTTTTTGTTGAAACCGACACTGTTTTATTTTTGTCTCGTTAAAAACGGTGCAGTTTCTGAAATCTGCGTTTTACTGTATTTTAGAGTCAGATTTCAAAATTTTGTTATTCATGAAACCTCCTCGTCTCGTTGAGATCTAAAATTTTCGTTTTTGGTGAAAGTTGAAATTCGGTATCGAAAGGCCTCGTTTGGCTGAAAACCGTAGCTACTATTTTTCCTGAAACTGTTTTAGTCAAAAACTGTGCCGTTTCGGGAATCTGTGATTTAGTACCTCTTAGGTTCAGATTTTGAAAATCTTTTCTTCATGAAATTTTTTCATCTCATCGAAATCTAAAATGGTTACTTTTGTGAAAAATCAAGAATCAGCCTCTAAGGGTCCTGTTTGGCTGAACCAGTGGCTGCCAGTTTTTTTTTTCGAAACTATGTTGGACAGCTTGTCCGTTTTTACAAAAATGGCTTCAAACTTTGTTTTAGAGTTAAAATTAGGTTTTGTCATAGTAACCGAAAATGTTCAAAACTGTGACGAGCCTAACTTTTGATCATCATCCTACATTCATACTTAGCATTACTTAACCTCTACTACTTTCTAATTCTATTCTCATTCGTAAAATGCCGTAGCATTTTGTTTTTAACTATACATGAAATGTTGTAGCATTCTACTAGCATTTTGTTACATTAATCATACATTGTGACTAGAGGTTGCTATGCATAACCTCATAGTCCTGTGATCTTTACTTACATTACATAACCTAACCATATCTATAAATATGGTCTACTTAAAACACTTTGCAGCGTTTACCAATTGCGTGTAGATCCCATTACCCACTTGCCCACATTCCACTGCTACATCCTCTCTGCATGCCCAGCAATAAGTTTCAGGGAACCGGTGTCTTACTCGAGTTTCCTACAACACGAACAAACGTAATGAGCTTTCGCTCAGCAAGTAACAGTAGGCCATAGTAAAAGCATACAATAATGCATACCCATATATGCATTCATGTCATATATCCTAAAACATTATGTACTTCTAGAATGTATATCACTTATGTTCTTCTTCTTTCATTATGTACTTTGTTCAGTTTTCGTCTCCTATTAGTCGTTCACATTGTATTTTCACGTTCTGAACGACTTTCATTCTGTGTTTCTCTCTTTTCTTTCTTGTTTGCGAATACCATAACGTTATATGGAATGGTTTTCCTGTTTCATTTTCCTGTCTTTTACTTCTTATGGGCCCTGTCCTGTTGTACCATAGCGTGCATAACCAGTGAGGAGTGGGGTAGCTAACCAATCCAACTCAGTCGTGGTTTCATTTCTTTCATAGTCTCATAATAACCTTTCCTTCGAAGGCTGGTACAAACAGAACGTTTAGTCTCTTACCGTTTATCAATTTTCTCATTAAAAAGGTAACTTTAGTTAAATCTTATGACTTTGTGCATTTTGAGCAATTTATCATGATTTCTTTAGAAGTCATTTTACTGTCATCTTTTCTCAGTATGACAATAATTTCAATTTTATTTTGCATTGTAATGCATTTCCATCAATTTTCCATGAGATTGATTTTGACATAACCTCATACTTTTTGTAGAGTAAAATTCTACTAGTATTTACGGTCCATAAGTACATTTATAGCACCGTACATCTTAAAACATTCATAACATCATACATCTTGAATCATTCATAACATCATACATTACTCAAGAAACACCATTCTTATTCTAACATTCATTGAGCATGTAATATGCACAATTATGTGCAACACAAAAGAATAAGTTCGTTCGTGTCATAGACAAAAACAAACTACTGGTACTCACTATATGCACAATTTTTGTGCAACATAGAAAAGTAAGCTTATTCGTGATATAGACATAGAAAAACTACTATACTTACCATATGCACAATTTCTGTGCAACATAGAAAAGTAAGCTTGTTCGTGATATAGACATAGAAAAACTACTATACTTACCATACTTACATGCTTTCCAGTTATAGCATAATTCTCTACTTGCTCACATCTTCTATCCTTTACTGCTAAGTTCTGTAAATAAACACCCATCCAGATGGTAGGATTAGCCTTTAGTATGCTATTTTATGTAGGATAGTCATAAAGGAAATTAAATCCTTTCTTATAGAATGTATTTATCCTTTTTATTAAGGATCATAAAAATTATAATTTCTATTATAAGGACTAGTTAAATCCTCATAATTCTATATTTTATAATTGCCTTTACGAATTCGTGAATTCATAAATAACATATCTCATGGACATCATATGTTCTAAATTACTTATCATTAATCATACTGTACTTGCCTCAATTCCGAGCTAAGCGGTTCCGGTAATACCCGCTTGTCATGTTCCACTGCGTATCTCCTTGATATCCGTTCTAGGAGAAATCATAAACACTTTGCATGATCCACTAGCATCATTGAAGCATTAGACATTCAATTCTAAACTTCAGTGAATCCATTCGATTCACCTCGATCCGCGTGCAATCGGTACCATACTAGTTTTATCAAAATTGAATTTGATCGATCGAAGGTCACCATTGCGTTCAGCACGTCAAAATGAGTAGGGATATGGTCTTGGATCATCAAATGGAAGTCGATAGCCTGAGGAATGATACCTCACCGGAAAATGGCGGCGGCGTACGGCGGTGTACGGTGGCGCATGCTCCCGGAGAGTTTTTCCGTGGCGGACTTGGGTCTTACCCCCCGTAAATTGACCCTTCTGAGTCCATTGATGTGGTCAATTTCATACAATTCGACCTGTAACAGTACAAATCGGGACTGGAAACGTCGCTAAAATCCGGCGACTCAAATCTCACATTTCCAGTCATGAAATCCTAAAATTAGTTGAGGGGTTTTCTTACCCATGATCTCATGAGTGTTTTGACACCAAACTCATGATGATCAAACGGTCCGATCATCGGAACCAACCTACACCATCACGACGGCGGCGGCGAGCTCCGTTTTCCGGCCAAATGGCAACGGTGATGACTGAGTCTGGTCGGGATCGACTCGTCTATTAACTCTGAATCTAATGGTAGGGGTCGTGACACCCATTGCGTCCCGGAGGAAGAAAAACAACGATGGTGGCGCGGCGATTCTGACCCCCACGTACGGTGGTGCTCCGGCCATAATTGAGTCATGAAAATGGGTGGGTTTTCTTCGTCACACTGCACTGAGTCCATTGGGACTGAAATCACCTCAATCGGAGGTTGGACGAAGGAAATATCGCGATCGAAAGTTTCGGTTGTTTTCGAAACTTCGGCCGGCGATTATGGCTTATTCCGGCAGAGTACGGGGTCGTGTGGCCTGTCAAAATGCTCAGCTCGTCAAAAGCTTTCCATTGACAGCATCTGCGTCAAAAACAAAGGTCTGAATCTCAAAGTGAGATTTTGGCCATGGACAGTTTCATTTTTGAGAGAGAATGTTCGAGAGAAGAGAGAAACAAATGCGTGAGAGGAGAGAGAAAGTGAAACTTTTGAACTTATCCTTAAAAGTTCTCTCCAAACATATATAATTTATTCTAACTGGAGATTATTTACTTTACCGACAAAAAAATTTAATTTTCTGACGAGTTTTCTTTTACTTACAGTCCAATCTTAATATAAGAATAATTTAATATTATTTTATATTCTTAATTGTATACTAAATTGGACTATTTCAAGTCTTAAAACTATTTTGACTCAATAGTCAAAACTTAATTCTTTTTATATTGTCTCCTCTCTCTCATAACTATATCTCGTAACTAATATCAAAGCTTAATATTATAAGCTCTGTACTTATATTTTCTTATGAATCTATCGACGTAAGTATGAAAAATCCATAATTAATTCTACTTATTAATTATTGGATTTTCCCGGATATTACAAAAACATCCAGGGCTATAAGTTTAAGCTTTAAAACATTGAAAAACCTCGCTCTAAAGTCCTCATTTTCGCGGTCAAAGTCTCCGGAAAATTTTTCCTCTAATCCGAAAATAAGCAACTTAGTTCAAGCATAAACATACCACATCAAACTAACCTCAAAACACACAAAACTAACATAAAACTCACACACCCTTATTACACTTATCTCCTCATGAACCACAAATTACATCATGAATTCGTGCTTAAGGTTGGCTAGAAAAATAATGGAGATGAGTTTAAGAATCTTACCCTTAAAGAGTTCTCTCTCTTGAAAGCCTTTGATCTCCTCTAAGATTCGTCAACGGCTTGAAACTAGAAGAGGATAAGGAAATTTGAGAAGAATATTTCTACATTTCCAACTTTACTAAAACATGAAAAAAAAAGAGAATTTTAGAGTTTTTACCCTTGGAGAAATGCTTGTCTAGACTCCTCCTTTTCTCCTTCAACTTAAACTAGGATTTGTGGTGAGATTTATGGGAACTTTTGAGTGTGTGTGAGGTAAGGGATGGCTTGGTTTTGGTGAGGGAAAAGTTTAGAAAACTTGAAGGTTGGAGATTTGGAGAACCGGTTTTCGATATGGAGAAGGAAGTGAGATAAAGCAAAAGTTAGGCTTAGATCACATTGGTTCTATTTATAGACCACTAGGTTATTACCTCCTTTAGTCTACTTAACTAACAAAAAATTTGTTAACACCTCTTGAAGATGGCCGGCCAATGTGAGAGAAAGAGTGAAGGAAGAAATGTCATGATTTCCTTTCAATCATTACTATCACATCAATCCTCTAGCACACTCAACATTTAACCAAAATTTTTGGCTATAAATCCCTTGAAGATAGCCGGCCAAGTGAAGAGAAAAAGTAAAGGAAGAAATGTCATGATTTCCTTTCAATCATTACTATCACATCAATCCTTTAGCACACTCAACATTTAACTAAAATTTTTGGCTATAAATCCCTTGAAGATAGCTGGCCAAGTGAAGAGAAAAAGGAGAAAAAAAACTAATCATGAGTCCTATTTACCTCTCTCATCACATCACATCAAATCACACACACTAACCTACCCCTTGTACTTTTATCCATTTCCTTAAGTTACTTATTACAACTGTCTAAAATTATACTGACAGTTATTTTCTCTTGTATACTGGTACTGGATGCTAGTTTGTACTGTGCTTGGAGATTCTTAAAATTAAGATTCTCAAACTGTATCTGTATTGGAAATTCTTCCGTTTTAAAGTACGATAAGAATTTATCAATTGAATTTACTTGATCCGAAAAACGTGAACTTAACGTGAAATCTGCTACAGAATTTAGGAATGTAGATGTTAATTCCATAAATCCTTCAATCACAAAATGCACATAGTATAATGATTTTCTAGGAAAATCCTTGACGTAAATACATGAATTACATTATTAAAATTCTGAGATTTTCTTGGTCACTACACATAGAGTGTAGTATGCAATAAAAACAAAAAACAAAAAAAACAAAAAAAAAACAAAAAAAAAAAAAACAAAAACAAAAACAAAAAAAAAACTAAGAATAAGGTTGACTTTAAAAATAGTATTAATTTGTTCCTATCGGTCACATGTACCATTTTTTTAAAGTTTTGTTTAAATAAAGATAGAGTAACATATATGAGGCATTAATTATATAGAATCCACGTTGAAGGAAACTATATAATTATCTCATCTTTTCTAAGATTAAATTTTATTAAAGAGGAATATGATCAAATGCTTTAGGGAAATCTTCGATCGATGACAGGTCTGATTTATGATCTTTATTCTTAATATTCTCATCACGATCATCATAGTTGCCAAATGAATGCCTACCACATGTAATGTAAAAAGAGTGGATGCAAGCTAAACTTCACAAATCCATTGCACTTATTTGTCATCCCTTAAGAAGCGACTTGGGCGCTTTCCAGCCAATAGCCACGCAATTTGCATATAGTTCATGCCAAAAAAAATATGAATGAACATATAGTTGAAGGGAGTGAAGAGCATTTGAAATGTGGTTAAGCAATTTTTTTTTTTTGTTTGTTGTATTGTGAACAAATGTTTAAAATGAGACTATCATATTTAAGGGGAAACACGTATTCAAGTTCAATCTAGTGTGAGTAGAAAAAACTATAGCAAAGTTGAATATTTATATTCCTTAACAACAGGGTCATCAACCCTTATTGTTTTTTGCTAATTTAACCATAGGGCTGCTCTAAAATTTGTTAGAATAATCAAGTCCTTAATGACAAAATTAGCTAAACGACCAACTAGTGCGACGAATATGTATATATAGATATAGAATGTTTCAAATAGGAAAATAACAATACATATATGCTAGAAGAATGATTACTCAATAGAACTTCTTTTAAAAAAGGTACCTATTGATGCCCATATCAGAAAGCTTTGTGCGTGGAACTGAGCTTCCCTTAATTATTAAAGGTTTTGACTCTTTAAATCTCGCTAAACTATATGCGTCTTGTGCTAACAAGCCCACAGACTATATCCTTATGAGATCATATATTTAAATATATAAAGAGAGGTAATCAATCAACATGATAAATCTAATCTAAAAAGAAAGGACCCAAAAGATAATGATTCATTCAAAAGTCTGATTGAGTACCGGCGAGCTTATATTAAAGAATATAAGTAGTTCTTTTTTCATGATATTAGCATAAAGGATATTAAAGTACCGGCGAGCTTATATTTGCTGGATTAGTGATCTAGAAAGTGTTAACTGTATGATTCCTCCAGTAATTACGTGTTCTCTTTTTCATCATTTCCCGGAAAACTTTTAAACTGGGGCGCAACATTGCTTCTACTAGGACAAGATGCACAATTAGCCTACAAATGTATCATGTTGATGTAATTAGCAAGAGAAAATCCGTCTGCTTTAAACTATATATAATTTTGTAGAATTCATGTTGAATGAAACTATATAATCTCACCTCAAGTCTGGATCAGCGTATAACAAAGGAGAAATAAGATGAAAAGCCTCGGGGATGTCCTCTACCAAAAACAGGTTCACGTTATTGTTCTTTATATTCCTATCACGTTCATCATGACTGATGCAAAAGAAAAGGTTCAGCTAAACAAATCCATTGCGCGTGTTTGTCCACCATGACCATGACGAAGCCGTTCCGGCGATTTCCAACCCGAAGTGCCGCAACCTATAGGTGGATTCACAGAAACATGCACAAGACTAACGTTTAAGGGAGTGAGAGATGCAAGCATTTAAGATTTGGTTAATTACAAAATTAATAACAAACATCACTTCATGATAGTGCTAATGAAGACGGCGGCAGTATATCCACCATGGATTTCCAAAGGGAAAATGCATGTTTTCGAGGACAAAATATGTTTGACAACATGAAATCTAGGTCAAATGTAGTTCATTTTTATTCAATAACTCAATATTATCTCAAATAACATGAGTAATAAACATATAATAGTCTTGTTACTGTCATGTTTATGAATAGAGAGTTGATGCTTAAATTGAAATATTGTGATGTGATTCCAAGTCTACCTGACTACTTATACGGACTGGACCTTCACATTTTCTTTAGAAAAGAAAGATATTAGAAGAAAACTAACATCAAGAAAGACTCGCACATCCCAGCTATGATGGCACTCGAATCCAACCATGACAATATTTATATGATAAAAGTTATTTTTAGAATAGGTTTGGATGTGTAATAGGGAATTGGGTACTTGCCAGTAAAAGGGTGACTCAAGGAAGACCTAGTCTCAGGAATCTTTTTGCTGATCCTCATATCTGAAAGCTTTGCACATAAAGTTGACCTTCCCTTAATCATCAACACATTTTGAGGCTTTAGGACTCGATGAATTATGCCTAGTTCATGCAAATGAACAAGCCCCGAAACCATGTCTCTGTGAATTAATATATACAAAATGATTATCAATTACCATACTTAGAGAATAATAAATCCCTAGCGAAAAGGATTCAAATATGTAAAGGCATCAAAATGAGTAGTACTCCAATTAACATAAAAGTCATAATCATCGTCAGTTATATATATACACACATACACATCACAAGTTAAATTTCCTTATCACCTCATCAATTTCAACAGTAAATCTGATGGATAGCCATTTGCTTTGCTAAGGCTAACATCTCCCAAAACTTTCTTCAATTGCTCCAAGCGGTCTTCTCTATATACAGTCACAGCTCTAGTAGAATAGTCATCATGATAGTCATTCATGACAAGCTCATATTGAGACGAATTAGCACAACATATTTGAATAAGGTCATCCAAATTACAATTACACCTCTCAAGAGCAAGGTAAACAAAATCCTTGTCCCGTTCCACCCCATAATATCTTACAATGTTTTGATGATGATCAGATTCTTTCAGATGCTGGATTTCTTTGAGAGCCACTTCATGGTGACTTTGGAGAAGGCGTTTCACAACAACTGGTCTACCTTCATAGGACCCTTCACATATAAGGGTCCCATTGCTGCCTATAGCAATTTCTTTGTTGGATAGTACCAATAATTTTTCGCCTATCCACAGCCGATTTTCGTCGGTTGAAACTTCGGAGCTGGAAATATTGTTCTGATCTTCTTCATCCTGATTGAATAGAATAATTTTTCACATATAGTATTGTAGATTCTATGTAACTGACATTCTCTAAATGAAAATAGATCATCAATTAAAGTTGATACACATATAAATACGAATTATTACTTACTTGTCTCTTGAGTTCTCTTAAACATCTTGCCCATATTTCAGCTGCCCGTGGATTGAATTTTTCTTTCTGATGAGAACAATGGGCATATCAAATTTTATCAATAGCTAAACGAAAATAAAAAGAAGGGAAAAACCACTAAGAGAAAGTCAAAGCAAGAAACATGTACAATAATGGGATATTAATGATAGGGTGTAACACTTTAATTAATTAGTAACGCAGTTGCAATACAAAGTAATATATATATATATATATATCGAGAGAGAGAGAGAGAGAGAGAGAGAGAGAGAGAGAGAGAGAGAGAGAGAGAGAGAGAGAGAGAGAGAGAGAGAGAGGGAGAGAGAGAGAGAGAATTACCAGCTGTTTAACAGCGGCTTCGGCAGCTACTAAGATATCTTCATAAGATGGCTAAAGAAAGAAAAAAGAAAAAAGAAATCAATGGTTAAAGAAGAAAACAAACAATAGAATAATTCCTATAAACTATAGTAGTCGTACAGCTGGAGCAGCACATGGACGAAAGAAAATATTTAGTACCGTTAATGGCTCCGCAATCCGGGCACTTGAGCTCCCCAACATCTCTTAACTTGTAATTAATTAGGATGTAAACAGAAGTTTAAGATTGGGATTAGACCCTCGAGCGGATCGATCAGATCAGAACATGAGGTGATCTAGACACGGTTGACATATTATCACTTTTCCCAAGTAGAAATTAAGGATCAATTCAGGAAACTCTAGCAATGATTCGATCCGTGAATTATGAAAGTACTATAAGAAGTACAACTAATAGAGTATGTAGATGGATTTGACTTAAGAAAGGAAATTATAAAAGACTTTGCCTAAGAAATTATAGAAGACCTTATCAGTAGAGATAGAGAGTAGTGGAAAATGGAAATGGTGGTTGATTATAGATGAATATACATATACTAGGAGTGGCGTGTGGCTGAAGACAAAGATGAGAGAAAGGAAACCCTAGCAACGTTTCACTTTATGTCAGTATGCTAACGTTTTTGCACCTCCTTTCTGAATTAAATTTTCAGGTTTTTGTCGTTTACCAAGTTGTTGTTGTTGTTTACGGCTCCATTCATTTCGCTTATTCGAGTTTAGAATTCGAGTTTTGCTACAGTAAAAAGCTCTCACAAACAATCACATCTAACTTTTTTGCTACAGTAAAAAGCTCTCACATAAAATCAAATCTCAACTCGAATTAAAAACTCGAATCAGCGAAGTGAACGGGCCCTACATTTCATAATTCATTGGCGTTTTTATTACATTTTTGTCCTTTTCATGCTGATGTCGTCTTTTAAGTTAATTTTGTTTTTACTTTCCATTGTCCTTTAACATACTGACATCCTTATTTTTTTGTATTGTTAGAGTCCAAATTCGTATGTACGAATAATCAAACACGGAGAGTAACTTATTGTTTTTTTTTTTTTTTTTAATTTGACACATTAACTCTGTATATTTGAATTTCTAAGAGATGTTTTTTAAGTTAATTTGATATTGCAATGACATTTTTATTCCTTAAGAGTGCGTTTGGTATGCAATAATGAGCATGAATCATATTACTGAGAAAGTGATGAAAGATAATATATTTTCTAAAAAATATGTATTATCACGTTTGGTTATACATAAAAATCTTTTCTTACATTCCCAAAAAAATTATTTTATTGTGTTTAGTTAGTATAAAATAATGTAATGTATTTCTTCTTAATAATAATTAATTTAAAATATTTTAAGTACTAAAAATTTGATTATTCTTAAAGAAACACAAAAATTCTTCTTAGTTTAAGAAATAAATTTGTAAGTTGTTCTTCAAAAAAATCTTAATAAATTTGACCAGAACCAGCACTCGCTCCACTCGATTCCTTTCTTTTGTTTCCCTGTTTCTGATTCCCCCCTCTGATTCTGGCTTTTCGGCCTCTGATTACTCCAAGTGCCTTTCTTTTTCTCGATCTAAACTCCAAAATCGGCTTTCCGATTATGCTCCGTTCACTGGCGCGGTGATCGGTTCTTCAGTATCTCCGCCGCCATCATTTCTAGCCCAATGGAGAACAAAAGAAAACCTCTATATCCTTCGAAGAGAGGACAAATTCTGTTGGGTATTCTCAAGAGCTTTACCAGATCAGAAAAGCCAAATGACACCGGCGGAGCTTCTCTGAGCTCGGCCTCACCGAGCCCAGCTGGGAACCCCTCTAGATACGCCTCCGAACCCTCGGGACCTCTCAATTCGGTGAAATGATCAGCTCCAAAGCTACTTGATGATTCCCCCTCTGGATTTCACGGGTCAGAGAGCGGAGGGGTCTGAGTTTTGTTCGACAGAGGTCATCAAGGTCTTGAGTTTCGCGCGGTGGAGGTCAATGGCGGCACGGGGCTGGGCTAGTCATGTGCTGTTGGCAAGGGGTTGGTTGTGTTGGGAATAGTGTCCTGAAAGCATGAGATGTAAAAGGATATTTATTATTTATTTAATAAAATAGTTTATTCATCATTATATGTGCATATATTTATGAATATTTTATGAATATCAAATAAAATTCCTTGATTATTTATGTAACCTTAAACATGGTATATAAGTGTTATATACAAGAGGATAATGTTTAAGGATAATAATCAAAAGTAACTGTTCATAATGAATTTAATTAAAGTTCGGAATCTTTAATTAAAACATTATTAATACATGTCATTCCCATTTAGAATGGAACGGTGTTATCCGCACTGTTAATATGGCGAGATATTGAATGAGTGTATTTCGCATAATGAGATTATGTGGAACATGGACGCAGACACAATATGAATTTCTAATAATTTCCGTTAAGCATAGAAATTCTAATTGAGTCTACCGATGGTCATATATAGAATGATCTTAATCCTGAGTTCTTAACAAACTCCTATTTATGGATTTATGTCTTCTGATTTACTCGGTACGGATTCCGAGACCCTGAATCCTATTCCTTGTATTTTGGAGACATAATGAAATAGGTAGCTGGGAATGTTATTATACGAGATGGAATCCATTCCTTCTTGAGAGAGAAGCAGATAAATAATTCTCTTGAGTGTTGATTCGGTACTTGGATTAGTAAGAGCGCTCTGGTTCATGAATGTGTTTTATGAATCACTATCCATTAGAGAATCAATGGTACTCAAGGATAAAGATGTAATTAGAGAGGTTAACGGATTCTACCTGACTCTAATTATGAATTATTTATGGAGGATCGATCTATATGCAATGACTATATCAAATGGACACTTCACAGTTTAGAAGTAATTAATGTCTATAATTCCGAGAGTGCAATTCCAAGTTTATAGTGGAGTAACTATTGGAATTAATAGAATTAATTAATTAATTAAAGTGTTTAATTAATTATTAATTTTATTGGAGCTCAGAATTATAGGTCCATTAGTCCCCGCGTCGTCCTTGTAATTCTACCAGACACAAAGGGCAAAATGGGAATTTTAGAATTACGGAATTCTAAAAATTAAATACTCGAAGAATAATTAATTCTGAATTAATTATTATTTAAATAATGAGATTATTTAAATTTGAATTTGAACATATCTAGATTTATCCATTTAAACTTATTTGATAAGTTGTTTAATTTAGAATTCAAATTAATTTAAGTTTGACTTAAATTCGAATTTGAATTTGAATTAAAATTGGACTACTGGATAATGGATAAAATATCTTCCTTAATTGAAGATTGACTTCTTCTCTTTAAATATGAGATAAATGAAAAATTGTGAGACAATTTTTGAAACACTTTCAGCCCTAGTTTCCCTAATTGTGGCCGGAATTCTCATATAGCAAAAAAAGAGAGTGAAAATTTTTCTCTCCAAAAATTCCACATCGTGCATGCGTTGGTGTTTGTGGAAATTCGAGTGTTTTAGAAACCGTTTTGTCTCACGTGTGCCCACACACACGTCTACGTGGAATCAAGGAATTGACGTGGAAGACTTTGGTGTTCTAAACACAAAAAGCTTGGAGCTAGGACTGTTCGTGGTCAAAGAAAATCAAGTTATCATCCGAGTCGGCTACAAGGTATTTTTTCGGTTGATCCTTGAATCTTATAAATTAATGAGATTAATTTATTGGTGCATAAATTAATATAATCTATAGAGTATCTCAAAAGTTTTATGAAAATTTTTGTTATACACGATCCGCCTTTCCGCTGCGTTTTCGCCGCCCAATTCGATTTGGCAACCAACAGGTTGGCGGTGGGACACTAGCGTTGGGCTGGGTTGGCCGGAGCATGTGACACAGTGGTTGTGGTGATAAGTGTAGTGGTGTGGCTTTGATAATGGTGGCCATTGGTTGTTGGTGCGATTCCCACATTCTTAGGATTCCTGAGCATATGAATAACACCCTGTTGGGTTTATTCAGATTACCTCAATTTAGGATAAAGTAAATCTGATGGGATTTACTTTTCTGGCAATATAAAAATTATAATTCTTGTATCAAACGTAGAAATGTGAGAAAATTTCTACTCTCATTTAAAGATTATTGTATACCAAACACTTCCTAAAAAATTGATATTATGAGGGAAAAAAATGTAACAAAACATGCATACTAAAAGCAATGAGAGCCTTTCAAAAATAAAAAACAATGGATACATTAAAAAATGAGATATATGTTCAAACATTTACTTCAAATAAAAAATAATTTCTTAACAACAAAAAGGAAGTATTACATATATAGAAAAAAAAAAGAGATTTAATATTTAGTGGTAAAAATTGTAGATGATGGGGGAAAAAATAACAAAAGGGAAAAAAATATAGCAAGACTTAATTAGTGTCAAATTTAATGATTTTTGACATCCAATAACTTTTTACACTTCCCTCTTGTATTATACTAGCAAATTAGTACAAAAATGAATTAAAAGATCATTTTTTTTTTTACCACTTCAAGAAAATTAATATAAAGATATTCTATTGATATTTTTTTTTAATATTTAATTTTATAAATGCTGTCTTTTAGAGAGAAAAGGATATATTATAACTGTCAATTAGTCTTAGTCTTTTATTTTTTCTCATCTGGAGTTGGTTGATAATTATACCTATTACTAAAGGAGGTCGGAAAGTTACTGTACTAAGTACAGTTAATTTCCGATTTTACTCCTGTTTTTTTCTGTTCAAATCTTTTTCATACCGTATGTGTCCTTTTGTGTGGTTTTACCGTTTTATCCTCTGTTTCGTTTTTTCCTCTTTGTTTCTGTTTGGCTTTTTCGTCTTTTCCTTTGGTTTGTTCTTTTCCTCTCTCTTGCTATTTACTGAAACACGTGTGCCTTTTTTCTGGCTTCCTCCAGAAGCTTCTTCATTTTTTCATTTCTGCTTTGATATCTGCATTTCTCTTTCACCGAGGCTCTTATTTTGTTTTCTTTCTTAGTTTTTCTTCCGTTTTATGTTTGTGTTTCTTCCTTTTTTCATTCAGGTATGTAAATGGGTTAGGTTTTTGGTGAGTTTTATTTTGGTTTTCCTTTTTTTTCTTTGTGTAGGGTTTATGCGAATCCTTTTTTAGGTTTTTTTTCATTTTTTTTTTGTGTTTCACTGCTTTTGATACTTATTGTGTCCTTATTCAGATTTGTTATGTGATTTGACATTTTTGTACTTGGTCTTTTTTACATGAATTGGTTATGTGGTCGGCTTTATTCGTCTTCTCCAAGCTTCTAGGCCTCTTTCTTTTCAGTAGAAATGTTTACTCTTAATTTTTTTCTTTTTTTGCTTTCTCATTGAAAATGAAAACACGCTTTGGTTTCCATTTCTGCTGTGTTCTGGATTCCATCTGTGAAAAAATTTATTTGGTTTTCATTTGCTTTTTCCTTCGTATATTTGTTTTTTGTTTCTCTTCAATTTCGCTTCGTTTTTTCTTCTGCTTTTTTTATTCGATTTTTTTTTGTTTCTGTTTTTTTTCAGATCTGTTATTTGTTAGTGTTTTTATTTCTAAATCTGTTATCTGTTAGTGTTCTTTCCTCTTCATTGATTCGGTTTTTATTTTCAGATATGTTTCGTTTAATTTTCTTTCCATCTTTTTCTTTTTTCTTTTTTTAATTACTCCTTTGTTCTACATATTTCTTTTGATCTTTCTGGGTTTTGTGTTTTCATTTTTGTAATGTTAGAATTTTTTTGTATTAATTTTTTCCATCGAATGGTTTTTCCTTTTTTATGTTTTTTTTTTTTTTTTCAATTTTGTTCTTTTGTTCTTTTATTCTACTTCGTTTTCTCCTTTCATTTTTCCGATATTTTTTCATTCTGTTTACAGGATTTTGGTAAGTTTTTTAATATGTGTTGTTATAATCACCGACTAATTCTTTTGTTTATTATCTTCTTTTACTCTTATCTAAAATGTTATTATTTTTGTATTTTTTTTGTCACGTTTTTTTTTCCGCTGTAATTTTTCCTATTACAGTTTTCATTTTTTATTGTCTTTTGCTAATTGGTTCCGTTTGCTGTGTTTTCCCGTTATATTCATGCATTGTGACACCTTTCATTTTTTACTGTCTATCGCTAATTGGTTCCGCTGTCTCTGTTTTTCCGTGCTATTCATGCATTCTAACACCTGTTCATTGTTAATCATTGTAGTTGTTGATATTTTGTTTTTTGTAGGATTTGTTATTAGATATTGGCATCGATTTTGTCATCTCAGTATATATATTAGTAGTTATGTTATGTTATTGTTTTTCATGTTCTTTCTACTTCCGTTCTCTGGTTATAAAAATTTGGTCGTTTCTTCTTTTTCTGTTGTTCTGTTCTGCTGGTATCTTTAGTGCTTTCTGTCTTGGAGTTTCGGTAGTTTTGCTCCATCTATTCTGTCCACTGTTAATTTGCAATTCAGGTATTTATTTCTTTAGTTGTATATCTATTTAATCTTTTTGATAAGGTTGCAGTTTTTCTTTGATTATGATGATGTATTTTTTTTTTCTGTTGCCGTTTATCAATTATTTGTCAATACTGCCTTAGTGATTTTTTTTTTTTTTTTTTGCTCTTGCCCGGTTTATTTAGAATTAATACTATTCTGTTTTTATTTTTCTTTCTATGTCTTACTCTATCTATTCCTATTCTTTTTCTCTTTGTTTCTAATTTCTTCTAATTCTTTTAGAAATAATACATTTTTCTGATGGTTAACTATAACTTATATATTTATTTTAAATTTGTATTAATAATTTATCTGTAAGATTTATAGTTATAAATTAAAATAAAAGAACTGTTTTCATTGATAACTATACCACCGTGCAAATGCACGGGCAACACACTAGTTTCTAACTATATTAGGCAAATGTAGATCTTAGAGAATGCGTTTGTGAGGTGAAACATGTCTCGTTAAAAAATAATGAGTTGAATAGAGAATAAATATCATAAAAAAATTGCGTAATTAAGAAAATATTTCAAACCTCTACGTTATTATTGTTTAAGATAAACAATTAAATTGATCAAGTTTTTATAAATATTAAAAAATTAACTTGAATAAATAATAATGATTATCATTTAAAATTATGCATTTATTTATCATTTTTTTACTAAAGCAAAAAATTAATATTTTTCATGCACGTCCGCTTCAATCCTACTATTAGAAAAAGATGAGCATTTCAAAGAAAATAACATTAAAATGGTAATGTATTTTTAAAAAAAGTTACAGTGTCCATCTTCCGTATCATAATTAATTAACGTTTCTTTCGATTTTAATGTATTTAATAAATTTTGTAAATGGATTTTCCTAGTTTTACTCTGATTTTTTAAAAAATAAATATGACAATTTCATTAAAAGCCTACCAAATTGCTAGAATACATTACAGATTAACTCTTAAAATTATTTTATAGTTTTCTATATAAAGAAAGCGCCTCAAAATTATTCAGCGGTAACAACCGACGAAATGCTTTCCTCTCCTTCTCTTCACCACCCTCCTCCCCACAGAACTCATCATCGCCGCTCATCATCATCATCATCATCCAATTCTTGTCCTGATCATCTCCTTCCTCTTCTCCACACCTTCAACTCTCCATTTGAGCTCAAACAACTCCATGCCCACCTCCTCAAAACCTCTTCTCCTCTCTCTCTCATCCCTCTCCCCCGCGTCGCCGCCGTCTGCGCTATCTCTCCTCCCGCCACTTTCGCCTACGCCCAGCAAATCTTCCGACGCGTCGACTGCGGAGACTCGGAGATTGTCCTCTGGAACTCGTGTCTCAAAACCTTCGCCGAAGGCGATTGCCCAAAAGATGTAATTTCTCTTTTTAAACGGCTGCGGGAGTTTGATGTTTTTCCCGACAGTTTCACACTCTCGTTCGTTCTGAAGGCGTGCTTGCGCTTGTCGGATGTTAGGAATGGGAGAATCGTTCATGGGTATGTGGAGAAACTTGGGTTTGGTTGGAATTTGTTTTTGCAGAACTCGATTGTTCATTTGTACGCTGAGTGTGGAGAAATGGGGAATGCCCGGTTGATGTTTGACAAAATGCCGCATCGAGATGCTGTTGCGTGGAATATTATGATGACCCAGTTAATAAAAAGGGATGACATTGAACAAGCTTATGGCTTGTTTGCTGAAATGCCTGAAAGAAATGTCAGGTCGTGGACGTTGATGATTGCCGGTTTTGTTCAGTCTGGGAAGCCAAAGGAGGCCGTTAATCTGTTCTTGGAGATGGAAAAGGCTGGTGCTAAGCCAAATGAGGTGACTGTGGTGGCGGTTCTTGCGGCTTGCGCTGATCTAGGGGACTTGTTTTTAGGCAGGAGGATTCATGAATACTCCGAGCGAAGCGGTTTCGGAAGCAATGTCCGTGTTTCCAACACTTTGATTGACATGTACGTTAAATGCGGATGCTTGGAGGATGCTCGAGGAGTTTTCGATAAGATGGAAGAACGGACGGTTGTTTCATGGTCCGCTATGATTGCAGGGCTAGCCATGCACGGTCAAGCCGAGGAAGCGTTGAAGCTTTTCTCCACGATGATTCAAGTTGGTGTGAAGCCGAATGGGGTCACCTTCATAGGCCTCTTGCACGCTTGCAGCCACATGGGCTTGGTAGACCAAGGTCGGAAATTTTTCGCAAGCATGGCTTGCGATCATAGCATAGTCCCTAGAATTGAGCATTATGGTTGTATGGTTGATCTTCTAAGCCGGGCAGGGTTGCTTCAAGAGGCTCACGAGTTCATAATGAACATGCCAATTGACCCAAATGGCGTTGTGTGGGGGACACTTCTTGGCGCATGCAAAGTTCACAAGAGCATTGCATTGGCTGAGGAAGCAATTAGACACCTTGCGGTATTGGATCCGTTGAACGATGGATACTATGTCGTTTTGTCAAACATCTATGCTGAAGCAGAGCAGTGGGAAAATGTCGCGAGAGTTAGGAAGTTGATGAGAGAGCAAGGAGTAAAAAAGACACCGGGTTGGAGCACGATCACAGTAGATGGGACGGTTCACGAGTTTGTCGCCGGGGATGACAGCCATCCTCAAGCTGTGGAGATATTTCGGATGTGGGGAAATCTACTTGAGAAAATGAGGGAAAATGGGTATGTGCCCAACACATCAGTTGTTCTTTTAGACATGGAGGAAGGCGAGAAGGAGAAGTTTTTGTACCGTCATAGTGAGAAATTAGCGCTGGTTTTTGGATTGATGAACACGGAACCTGGAACCCCGATTCGGATAATGAAGAATCTCCGAGTTTGTGAGGATTGTCACGCAGCTTTCAAGCTAATATCAGCAATTGTTGGTAGAGAGATAGTTGTGCGTGATAGAAATAGGTTCCATTATTTCAAGGATGGCTCTTGTTCCTGCAGGGATTACTGGTAGTGGGATCTAATGGATAGGAAAGAAAAATTGTACTATAGTCAGAGCCATTTTCAAAGAAATTGAATTCTAGCGTACAATGTTTCTACCAAGCTTCGGGAAAAAAGAAAAAAACAAAAACAAAAACAAAAACAAAAACAAATTTAGAGAGATATGATTGTACTTAATAAGAATAGGTCCAACTAATATGAAACCTTAGACAGAATAGCTGTAATAAGGTGAAAACATCATTTGAAGGGCATTGAGGTCCAATGAACTCCCACCCAAATAAAATAATTGAAGTAAAATAAGTAAATAGGATATTTATTAGTAAAGTAAACAGCATATTTTAAAATAATTAGAGTGAATATGTATTCATTAGTAAATAATTTATTTACTCGACATAAATCATTTATTTATAGTACATTATATATCGTTTAAAAAAATATGTTACTTCAAAGATGTTTTAAAAAAATGCATTTGCCTCCATCCTAAATCCTAATGTTCAAATATATCCCAAAAATTAAAAGGCCGAAACACATAGGCTTTGTTATTTTCACAACACAAGTCAAAATTCAACTTCTATTGCTACAATATTTTTTTCACAAAAATTCAAATTCTATTTTTTTATTACAGTGTTTTTCTCTCAGAAGCACAACTCGAGTTCTTAACTTGAGTTGTGAAACAAACACCCTCGTAGTAACCATTTGCCTCCATCCTAAATCCTAATGTGTTAAGCGGCTCTGGGACTCCTATATATAAAGGGTCTTATGAAGATAGAGCAATTGCTGTGAAACTCATTCTCCAGAGAGTGGAGACATGTAGAATTGGCTGATAAAAAAGATGCGAGTATCATAGTATCTAAACAACACCAAAATATTGTTAGATTTCATGGGGTGAAATGTGACAAGAATTTTGTTCATCTTGTTCTGTAGTTTTGTGATTGCGATTTGAATGACGTCATCCAGCTGTATTCTATGGATTCCTCTCAAAATAAGCTACTATCAAAATACTTAAGAGAAGGATGTTAAGCGTTGGGATGAAAATAATCCCCATCCATGACCATTATTACTGAAATTGATGAGGAATTTAATCATCACTAAGATCTTTAAATCTTGTTATGCATAGTTGAGGGCAACTAAAAGGCTACATGCTCACTTGGACTTTGAATGAACCACCTTTCAGTTCCTTTCCTTTTGGATTACATTTATCACTCTAATTGAATACCTGACCATATATATATATATATATATATATATATATATTTCAATTTATAATTTCATAAGGACATGGTGTATGGACTTGTTGGTGTGCACGAGTCGTGATAGTTCACCGAGACTTAAAGCCCTAAAATGTTTTAATAATTACAGTAATTCGTTGGAATTTTAATCATCACTAAGATCTTTAAATCTTGTTATGCATAGTTGCCTACATTTTAGATGTTTCTGCCCTTTCATCGGCATGGACATCCTTGTCATTAAAGGACATACCAAATATGGGTCGAATGCAGTCGTGACGACTGAAAACATATTAAAGCTAGAATCGTTTTTCCTTTTTAGTTATTCACAACAATGCTCTTTTAAATAAGCATGAAATTGAGAGACTTTATTGGAAGTTTGTTCGTGATTCAATGTCGACTTATTAAAGTAATGCAAGAAAACAGCCTTAGTGGTTGTGTTGAAGACGACAAAAAATGCCAATTTAGTTATGGCAGAATTTGTATCGTTGTAAAAGATGAAAAGATGAAAAGTTGAAAACATAAAGCTAGAATTTTTTTTTCTTTTCTTGCGAGAACAGGTTTAATCTTGGATATTCCTTGCTCTTTTATTTCCAACAAACATGAGGATTCATGTTTTCACGCATCATAATTCTGCTTTCTTCTCTCGCATTTATTTAGTTAGCAAAAGCAAAAAAGAAGGATGTTGCATTCATAGTGACATTTGCAAAACGAGAACAGGAGATAGCAGAGCTGAAGGACGCTATTATTTTTAAAGCAAAGACTTGATACCTTAACTCCGTTACTCGACAAAAAATAGCTAATTTTTTTTTCCTTGCGTGAATTATAAATTTGTATGTTTTGTATTGTTGGCTGCACAGAGCTCAGTTCGAGAGTTAAGAGTACAACTGAAACCACCATCAATGCGGGTGATTCCTATATAACAATACATATAAGACACTCTGTCTTACAAGTTCGACATTAAATTTTTACCTAGTGCATCATTGAAGTCATGTTTCCTCTAACTCACTACAAAACATATGTGGATGTGGCTATATAGTTGTGAATGGTGTAACTAGTCCTTGCTTTATTTACAGATTAAATGGTGGAAGTTTTAGCTGAGTTTGATCATTGTTTTGATAGTGGATCACTTTCTTATAGGTTAAACAGTGGAAATGACTTTTTTGTTGAAGCATTTTGTCAAGATGGAAGGATGTACTTCACCATTTCATTTAGCTAGACATTTTACATGCTTTGATATCTTTAGTTATTCCTCTGTTTTCTTTACTTGTTTTGAATGTTAAGGTTCTGGTCAAATTGTGGGACTTATGTTGTAAACATGATCTTATTGCCAACTTGGTAGATACTGATAAGAATTGAAGCATTGATTGTTCTTATATTTTAATTTGAATGTTCCTATTTGGATGTAAGATGTTGCTCATAATCACCATCAATTTGAATGAACTCAAAAGGATATTAATTTGATAAAAGTGGATAGGACGTTAGTATGTATTACTTTTACTAGTAAAATAGATCGTGATTGAGTTAAAAAGCTATCCATGTTTGATAAGTCTCGTCAATGCCCTATTAGAAAAAATAGAATCAAAGATCTTGCATTGATTGTTTTCTAATATTATCACATAGCACACACGGGCAACGAATCATATTCCCTTTCATTGTATTCTTTGCAAAGGAAATAAATTCTTCAACCCTTTCCTTATATTCATTACTCAACCTATTTACACAAACATCTATTTCCTATTCATAATTACATAAAAAAAACAATAAATATCTCACTTACCTAAACACATAGATCATACCATTACTCAAAACAACCACGAAACATAAGCCAATTTCATCATCTACCTAACAAATTTAAGGTAAACAACAAAAACCTACATCTATATTACTCAAAATCATAAACATAAATAAAATTCATTATCTACATAACAAATTCAATACAAACAACAAAAACCCAACACCCATATTACCCAAAACTACAAAACCTAAACAAATTTCATCATTTACCTAACAAATTCAAGGCAAAAACCCAAAACCCAACACCCACATTACTCAAAATCACAAAACTTAAACTAATGTCATCATTAACATAAATAAATTTTATCAAACAGAAAACACCCAACATCTATAATACTCAAACCCATAAAATATAAGCTATTTTTTCATTTTTTTAATCAAATTTATACAAAAAAATGAAAAAATTAATCAAATTCACTTTATGTTCTTTGTGGATTTGTGGCCCTTCCCCGATTAATCATATTGTTTATGATTTATAAGTCAAACGTGAATCTTAGTAAAAAGTAAAAATAAAAATAAAAATGCATCTACCCATATTAAAATCATAGAATTCTTTTTAAGTCAATAAGTATTCATTTCTTAATGTGTTCATAATTATAGATTCAGCAACACTAAATAATGTTCGCTACTCTTCCTAAAATAAAAAATAAAAAATAAAAAATAAAAACAAGAAGAAGAAGAAAGAAAACGAAAAGCAAAAAATGTATCCTAGCCCTAATAGTATTAAGTTAGAGAGGTTGTACAATAAACAAAACTATTGATATCAAACTTGAAGCTCTGTTTTGGTGATGTAAATTCATGAAGGTCGGCAAACCGGCAATACAAGAATGAAAGCACGAAATTAAATTTATATATCCACACAAAAAAACAAAAAGGTCTTTATATTATTTTCACACAATGCATTTAACATTCACCTACCAATACCAAAAAAAAAAAAAAAAAAAAAAAAAAGCTTATAGACACCATTCGGAGTCTAGCTTCCATCAACACTTCAGACAGTTACTTCCTCATGATCCCCTTAGAAATATGCCTTGAAGAGCACATCATATTTACAGGAGTAACGCACAGCATTGTACACTTCAAAAAAAAGCATTGGGAATCGACTTGTAAAATAGTCATGGAATCCTTCATCTAGCGGTCCGAAATGGTCCTGTAAAGGGCCACAATAAAAGTAAGTGAATATTAACATTGAAAACCTCAATGAATGTATTGAAAATGTATTACAGGCACCTGAATTTCTTTTGGATCTTCTATGTAATGATCATATTTGTTTCGAATGAATCGCAATAAGTGCTTGACACTGCCAAATTTGTAATTGCATAAGAAGTTTGGGTGGTCTTCCTTGATTTTATCGTTAAGGATCTTTTCGTCCCAACTGATATTTCCCTCCTTGTTTTTACCTACAATTTTATTTGCAGTAGATTCAAGCCTACGCAAAAGAGTAGTCTTCTTGATGACCGAAAGAGTAGATTCCTTGGCTACACTGTTACTAGCTAGTGCCGCAGAGAAACTCAAGTCTCTTCTTCGGGTCCCAGAACAGTGGATGATGCAACACCTTATTTGCTTGTGGCCTGCCATGAATAACGAATGAAATTTCATCAAGAGTTGAGGGCTCAAATTAGGTCCACTGAAATAAGTTTCTTCTTCCCAACTAAAACTTTTAAACCTTTTCCATAGTTCTCCAGTTAATGCACTAATTATAAAAAAGTAAGGCTTGTCACAACATGATATAATTTTGAGAAATACTAGGATCACTTATTTCATCACACGCTTCCTCACTCTCTAGCTTACCTCTCCTTTTGTCGCATATCATTCTACATCAACATAAAAATAGAGCACAATTTTAAGACGTTGTTAAACTCTTAATTACAAGCATACCACTCGTTAATGTTATAAAATTCCTCACAATATTACTCACTTATTCTTTATTATTGATATGTACGTCGTTAATTTACTTTTGTTCTTTCTTTCTTTTTTCATCATTGAGTACTTAGTTTTCTTTTTTCATTTTTTTTTTTTGTTGCTAAAAATCCTCTTTAAATACTGTTAGCAGTTAGGACCCATATCTAAAAAGAAAGAAAAAAAAAATACGTGTTATGAAGGTTAAAACTATTTAAAGCTTTTAATAAAAGTAGAGCAAATAAATTAATTATAGAATCCATGCAGAAGGAAACTATATAATCTTACCTCTGCGCAGCCTCAAATTTTATTAAAGAAGAAATAAGATCAACAGCTTCAGGGAAATGTTTTATCAAATGCAAGTCTCGCTTATAAGCTTTATTCTTAATATTCCCATCACGATCATCATCTTTCCCAAATGGATGTTCACCACCAGTGATGGGAAAAAAGAGGATGCATCCTAAAGTGAACAAATCCGTTGCAGTTGTTTGTTGTCCACGAAGAAGCTGTTCGGGTGCTTTCCAGCCATAAGTTCTGGATATTCTGTATACTGTGAAGAAATGTTTAAAGTGAGACTAAAATGTTTAAGGCTGAAATGGTATCAAAGTAAAAGTACATACTAATTGGAGTAATAAAGTATGAACTAGCGAAGTTGCTTACTTATATAGCTCACCTAACATAGTTTACCCTTTTTTTCTTACCAGTTTAGACATAAGGTTACTCTAGAATTGGTTCGAATAGTTAAGATTTCTTCAAAATAGGGAAATGAGTACTTGCCAGGAGAGTTAATATGGGGAGTCAACACTCGCTTATGACCACGAAGTCGTCTGCTAATGCCCATATCACCAAGCTTGGCACATAAAGTTCCGCTTTCATGAATTATTAAAATGTTTTGTGGCTTTAAGTGTCGGTGAACTATACCCGACTTGTGAAGAACATTAAGCCCAGAAACCATGCCCCTGTGGAGACAAATTCTTAGGATGCATTTGAATGAGGTCATCTAAATTGCAATCACAACGCTCCAGAGCAAGATACAAAAAATTACTGTCCTGTTCCTTCCCATAATACCTCATAATATTTTTGCTATAATCAGATGCTATGAGAGTCTCGGTTTCTCTTTGAGCTTTCAGGTTACGTTTAAAAGTATTTTTGGTAAGGCATTTCACTGCAACTTGTCTCTCTTCATAAGACCCCTCATATACAATAGTTTCGTTGGTGCTTCGACCAATTTCCTTTGATAATGAAACCTTTATTTTTCCAAGTTTTTTCTCTTGCTGATTTTCATTGGATGAAACTTCTGAGCTAGAAGCAGTCCTTTGCTGATTCAGAAGAGTTTCTCACATATAAATATAGAAGTGGAAAATTGATATCATCCAATAGAATGAAGAAATAGATCAATTAAAATGTAGTCATAGGAGAATCTTCAAGGTGAGCACTAGAGTCTTTAGTCTTTACATTTTTTTCTTCGAGATATAGATCCAATAAAGTATGGAGCTTTTTAGTGCTCTATTATTAGTGTTTTTTTAATAAAAAAAATTAGATCAGATCAAAATCACAATAAAATAAAAAGTACGTAATCTAGCCTCTAATACAGGTTTTATGGTTAACATAGTCCTACCATTACATTTTTTTCTTTAATACTCTACCGTGGAATTCTTGTTATAGAACCGAGATAACTTATATCAAATGTACGTAATCTATACTTTTATAAATTAAGAGTTCGTATTCTTTTTCTTTTATGACCTCAAAAACGAAGAAGAAGCAAAAGAAGAAAAAAGCCAGCCATAACCCAAGGCAAACGACCTTCAACAAGTAAGATGAAGAAAACTATGCAAACGACCTTTGATACGTGGGCGGGCTTGACTCTAGAAGGAGGCAGAGTCCTAGAGAGGTTAGCCCATTGGATTGAGTCAGCGGCCCAACTGGAGGAGACTAAGGCCCAAATCCAGATCAAGGGCCTGCCAAAGGAGGGAGATCATATCAGCAATGCAGAAGGAAAAGAGGAAGAGTTTCTAGAAACAAAAGGGAAGGAGGCACATGAGATCAGGGTGCATAAGAGGCCAAGCAAATTGAGACCATTGCTAGATATCTGGGTTCCTACAGCAATTCTGTTCTTGGCATCCAGCAATAGTTAGATATTGTTTCTATTTTTTGTTTCTTCTTCCAAGAAATCTTGTTGCCTATATAGAGATTCCCAATTGTAATTTTTTTTTAAGCAATCAGTAAAGTTAATCTTGTGGGAGTTTGGCACTGACTCGGAGAGTGCAATTACATTCTTATCATTGGTGCTTTCATCGAGCTCACCATGAGGAACGATGAGATTGTGGAAATCATGAAGGCTATGGAGGAAAATTTCAAACTACACTCGGATGGTTAGCTAGAGAAATTCACTTCCCTCCTTGAGAAACACATGGCTACCATCGAGAGCCGTCTGTCCCAAGTTGCCCAGAACCAATCCGATCCGCCAATTGGTATGCCCGGTGCTAAAGCTGCGATTCGGGTGGCTGGTGGAGTTCGAACTGCTTTGGGCGTTACTCCAACGGATCTCCATTCCATTTTGAAGATGCCGCGTGTAGATGTTCCCTGGTTTGATGGCTCCAACGTGGATGACTAGTTGTACAAGATCAACAAGTTCTTCACCTTACATGGGGTTGATCCGGCGATGTGACTTGCTGTCGTCGCTTTTCACCTTGACGGTGAACTGTCCACATGGTATCAATGGATGGAAAAAGGGGGCGCTCTCACGACCTGGGATACCTTTCTTCACGAGCTGCATAAATGGTTTGGCACTTCCATTTATGATGATCCACTGGGTCGCATATCCAAGCTGGTCCAGCGAGGAGCCGTCTCTCAATTTCATGCTGAGTTCGAGGCCCTCATGAGAGGAATTACAGGTGTTTCTGAACCTCTATTTCTGAATTTCTTTATTTAGGGATTGAAATAGGAAATCTGCCGGGAACTTTTGATTGCTCGCCCCGTATCCCTTGCCGACGCTATGGCTATGGCCTAGTTGTTTGAGGAGAGGATTGAGGACCTGATCCCCTTTCAAAAACGTGAGGGAACCCGCATTTCCATTGGCAGCCCTGGCCATCCTGCTCCATCTTCGACCTTCTCGGGGCCTCAAATGATTACCCTAGCAGGCGGGAGCCCCCTTCAGTCCTAACGAGGCGGCACTACATCTCAGTTTCCTTCCCGGATTCCTATTCGACGCCTTTCTCCATCCGAAATCCAGGAGAAGCGAGAGAAGGGCCTGTGTTTCAGCTGCGACGAGAAATACAACATCAACCACCGGTACAAGAACCGAGTACTCCTGCTGTGTGGAGAGGAGGACGACCCCCAGGAGAGCGAGCGCGAAACGGAGGTCAGTATTGGGGAAGATGAGTAAGAGGTTAGCCTAAATACTCTCTCTAACTCTTTGAACCCTTGAATATTTTGGATTAGGGATTCTCATGGGAAGGAGAAACTCGAGATGTTGATCGACACCGGCAGCAACAACAATTTCGTATAGGAAGCATTAGTGGAGAAATTGGGTCTCCAGTGGGAATCCTCGTATCGGTTCAAGGTCTACATGGGGAATGGGCAGTACTTAGTCTGTGACAAACAGTGTGTCGGGGTTGGATTGGACATGCAGGGGCATCATTTTGTTGTTGATTTGTTTGTTCTGCCAATATGGGGCTTAGATGTGGTCCTTGGAATGCAGTGGCTCCGCACCTTGGGACCTTGCTTACATGATCACAACGAACTCACCGTGGAGTTTGGTTGGCAAGACAAGCAGGTCAAGTTGGCCGGAAGTATAGCTGCACCAACTAGGCAAGTTACTTTTTCCCAGTTCAGCGCCATGATTCAGGGAGGGAGTGTTCAGGGAATCTACTCGCTGAATACCACGCTCAACAAGGCTGGACACTAGGCCTTGGCCAGGGTAGAGGAGATTGCCAAGCTTGAACTCGCATTACCTCAGGCAACTCAGGGACTCATCCAGCGTTACAGGATAGCTTTTGAGGAACCTAGACGGTTACCTCGCTTTTGCAGCATTGACAACCAGATTCACTTGCAACTGGGCACTTCCCCTATCAATGTTCGACCCTACCGATACCTTTATTTTCAGAAGGATGTCATGGAGAAATTCTTGAAGGAGATGCTTGAGTATGGCTTCATTCGTCATAGCACTAGCCCATATTCATCACCTGTCCTTTTAGTTAAGAAGAAGGATGGTTCCTGGAGATTTTGCGTTGACTATCGAGCACTAAATTTGATTACCATCAAAGACCATTTCCCCATTCCTATGGTCGACGAATTGCTCGATGAATTAAGAGGAGCCGTGATTTTTTCAAAACTGGACCTGCAGTCCGGCTACCACCAAATCCGGATGGATAGTAGGGCTGTTCACAAGACCGCCTTCCGAACTCATGATGGTGATTTTGAGTTCATAGTGATGCCTTTTGGGCTCTCGAATGCGCCATCAACTTTTCAAGCAGCTATGAACTACGTTTTTAAACCGTTTCTCCACAAGTTTGTGATAGTTTTTTTTATGACATTCTTATTTACAGTAAAAGTTTTGAGGATCATGTGCAACATTTGGAGTTGGTCCTTCAATGTTTGTTGACTAACAGATTTTTTGCGAAAGGAAGCAAGTGTAAATTCTTTCATGATTCCATTCATTACCTTGGTTATCTTGTCACTTCGGTTGGAGTCCAACCTTACTGGTAGACAAAGGTGGCAAAGCGTTTGAACAACAAGCTCTGCATGCGCTACTTTGGACTTTTTCCCATCGTGGGGCAAGCTGGACCTGTGGCTTACACACTCGGGTTACCCCATGACAACAAAATACATCCTACGTTTCATGTGTCCCTGCTGAAAGCATTTAAGGGGGATCACTCTACCACGTGTTTTCCTTTACCTGGCCACAGCCATGCCAACAAGCCACTGATTTATCTAGTAGCTATCATAGTTGCCCGACTATTAGATGACCAGAAAAAAGTGATTAAATAGGTGTTAGTTCAATGGTCTCACAGTCCTTTGGAAGATGACACGTGGGAAGAGATGTCTGCATTTAGAAGTTTATATGATATACCTGACCTTGAGGACAAGTTCTTTTTCGAAGGCACGGGGAGTGATACGTGGGCGGGAGTAACACCCTGAAGAACTAATTGAGATTAATTAAGGTAATTGAGATTATTAGTGTACCTAATTTGGTTTAATTAAATGAGAGTTTAATGATTCCAAGGTATATAAATCATTCACAGTAATTTATTTTAATTCAGAAGTGTGTATGAGCGCATTTCTGGACTGTTATATTATACACATGTCATTTTCTTTTATTTTTATTTTTCTTTTCCTTTCTTTCCTTTTTCTTTTCTTTTCTTTTCTTTCTTTTCCTTCTTTCCTGTGCGTTTCTCCCTCTTTCTCTCTCTCTCCATTCCGGTGCTCTCTCTCTCTCTCTCTCTCTCTCTCTCTCTCTCTCTCTCTCTCATTTTTGTCCCAAATCAAACGGATCTTGAGCCAAAGAAGAGTTTCAAAGTGTTTTCAACGACAAGAGAAGGATTCAAGGTAAGATTACTGAAAGAACCTCTCTTGAATCTCAGGTTTTTGAATTTCAAAACTTATTTTTGGTTCAAACCGGATTTTGATGATTTTTGAGTAAAACTAGAGAAGAAATTGGAGATCTTGGGTTCTTTGGACTTGTTTTAGGACCTAGAACCCGGATCTAGTTTTTTCCCTTTGAATTATTTTGATTTGGGACTGGATTTGCAGGTTTTTGGACTGATTTTCATGAGCTTCTCTCGCGCAGTCAATTCCACCGGTCGACTTGTGCAGTCAACTGGATTGCAGCTAACCAGTCGAACTGTCCGGTTGACCGGTGTGCACACTACCGGTCGACCGGTAGTGTTGCACTGCTCTGTCACCGGTCGACCGGTGTACACGGGGTTTGAACCTTTTTGGCCTAAAATTGTTGTTTTGACCCTTTTTTCGGGGAGAACCCAAATTAGCTTCATTTGGGGACTTGGGATGAAAGGATTAGCATCTTTAATCCCTGATTTGATATTTGAAACCCTTGGAATGGAATTTGAAACATGAAAATGAATTAGGGCACACTAATTGAAAATCTTGGTATATAAGTGAGATTGGATTGCTTTAGGAATGATAATTGATCCTAAAGTGTTATCTTGTATCAGTGCTTGCTGTGGATTCAGATTGAAAGGGCTTGAGGAAGCGGAAGCTGGAAAAGGGCAACGCTAGTCCCAGGTTTGATTGTACGAGGTAGGATTTCTATCCCTTTTCCTTGTGAGTCTATTTTCAAAAAGGATTTTGGCCTTGAAAATGTTTTAAAGAAAGGGATTGGTTTTCGAAAGAAAAATGTTTTAAAAACCATGGCTTGTTAGTTTATGGAAATCCTTGGTTTGTCTTGTCCATGGAATCCATAGCTTGTCTAGTCATGGAACCTCATGGCTTGCCCAGTCATGGGGCCCGCGGCTTGAGTAGTTCATAGGGTCATATGAACAATTTCATAATGTTAAATGGACGATTTCTTTAGATAAGATATCTTGTGTACTGGTAACAGAGTCTATTGCTGTAAGCCTAGATAGAATACGGAGAGTGCATCCTCGGGGACAGAACCCGAAACTGGTCCGGGTAGGCGAGGCACTTGGTGAGGTGAGTAATTTGTACTAATTACTTGTTGAAGCCTGTAATATGGAGTATTTTTATTTATATTTCCTTCGAGAAAAAGGATGTGAGGTTCTGGCTGTTCTATCGGGACTGAATGTCTTATTTTATTCATTTATTCATTTACGCACTCATTTATTTTAAGTATTTTAAATTATATCCTACTGGGCCTTTCGCTCACGTTTTATGTTTTAAATGTAAACCCCTCCCAGGAGACTCGAGGAGTGGTACATCGTAGCTGAGTCATGCTACAGATTGATCAAGTGAGGATCGTGTTCATCCTCTGTTATAAAATGTAAGGAATTGAGAAAAGTTATGTAAACTTATTTAATATTTGGATTTACTAGACTGTGGTTGATGTCTATTGTAATGATTATTTACATGAACATGTATGTACGATACTATATGTCCTGTGGGGTAGAGCCCTGTGTGTCAGAGGCTCCTAGATTATGTAATTTAATTGTATTTTAACGCAGTTAGTCTGGGGCCCGATTAGGGAATCTGCTTCATTAATCCCTAATCGAGCTCCATGTCACCCACCCCGTTTGGGGGCATGACAGGAGTGGTATCAGAGCTTTAGGTTAAGAACCCCAAGATTATACATACATATGTGACATCTGTTATCCACTGAACAGTCTAGTTTTATTTCAGTTGAAGGAAATGGTGCCTCGCCGTAGACTAGGCACTCAACCGGAACAACCGAATCAAGGGTTCTTGGATGCTATGTATGCTGCCTTTCAAGGCATGGCCATTAAAGCTCCGAATGAGCGACCGGCTGAGGATCGGAAACAAGAGTATTTTTGGGAATTCAGGCGAGCGCCTATCCCCTCGTTTAATAGTAAAGGACGACCCCAGGAAGCAGAATTCTGGAGTGACTCCATAGTTAAGCACTTAAGTACTATGGAAGTCCCAGATGAATACTGGGTGGAATTCACTGTGTACAAGATGGAAGGTTTAGCAAACACTTGGTGGAAACAGGTCAAGAGGAGAATAGATGTCGTAGGGTTAACCTGGGAGCAGTTTGAGACACTGTTCAATGACCAGTATTTTGCTCAGAGTTATAGGGAAGAAAAAGCATTGGAATTCATGTCGCTGTAGCAAGGTGACATGTCTGTGAGGCAATATGAGGCTAAGTTTAATGCGCCATCTCTAGTAGAGTCTGAAGACATGAGATGTCTTAAGTTTGAGAAGGGCCTCAAGAACTCTGTGAGGAGATCCTTGGTTGCTTTGAGACTTCAGAACTTCCGGGATTTGGTAGCCGCTGCTACAAGGGTGGAACAAGATAACTTGGCCTATCACCAAAGCAAAGAAGAAGAAGTGGGTCGAGTCTCCGTTTTAGTAGACCTTCTGTTTTAGGTGGACCACAGCAGAGTGGTAGGAGAAACCACAACCAGGGACAGACTGTTGGAGAAATGGCAAGCGGTGACAGTAGTTCGTCTGGGAGTGACAGAAATACTCCATACGGGCCCAGGTGTCACCATTGCAGGCAAGCGGGCCATATTAGGAGGAATTGTCCTAATCGGCCGCCGGCTCAACAAGCCCAAAGTGACGGATTACGGAATAGTAATTTCTTATCAGGCAGAGATGAACCCAGTCCTTGGGGAACGACTATTGAAGTACAGCGTTGGGGGACGGAAGAATTTGGCATGTTTCTCTTCCCTTCTTGCCTTAGAAGGTGAATCTGAAGTAATCAGAGATAGTGCGAGAATCCCTGTAGTGGATGATTTTACAGATTTATTTCTTGATGAGCTACCTGGTTTACCGCCAGATCGGGAGATTGAATTCTGTATTGATTTGGTTCCGGGAACGGCACCTATCTCCATTCTTCCATACCGGATGGCTCCCGCAGAGATGAAGGAATTAAGAACACAGCTTGAAGAGCTGACAGAGAAAGGATATATCCAAAATAGTACTTCCCCTTGGGGTGCACCGGTGCTATTTGTGAAGAAGCACGATGGATCTCTTCGGTTATGTATTGACTACCGTCAATTGAATAGGGTGACTGTGAAGAACAAGTACCCACTGCCGAGGATCGACGAATTGTTCGATCAGTTGGGTAGATCACAGTTCTACTCTAAGATTGATTTGAGATCTGGGTACCATCAGTTGAAAATCAAGGAGGAAGACATTCCGAAGACTGCTTTCAGAACTCGATATGGGCACTTTGAGTTCCTGGTAATGCCATTTGGGTTGACAAATGCCCCTGCTGCATTCATGGATTTGATGAACCGTGTTTTTCGACCGTACTTGGATCGGTTCGTCATTGTGTTCATTGATGACATCTTGGTGTATTCGAGGACTTGGGAAGAACATGAACAACATTTGAGGATTGTTCTTTAGACTCTTCGTGAGCACCAGTTGTATGAGAAGAAGGAGAATTGTGACTTCTGGTTGACAGAGGTGAAGTTCCTTGGCCACGTAATTTCAGGACAAGGAATTTCTGTGGACCCATCCAAGATTGAAACTGTATTACAGTGGGAAAGGCCGAAGAATGTGGTAGAGATTTTAAGCTTTCTCAGACTCGCGGGGTATTACCTGCGTTTTGTAAAGGATTTCTCGAGTATCGCTGCATCGATGACTCGGTTGACCAAGAAAGAAGTCAGATTCGAGTGGGATGCTGAATGTGAACATGTCTTCAGGAATTGAAGGTAAGGTTGACAAGTGCACCGATTCTGACGATTCCTAATACCGAGGAGCCATACGAGGTGTACTCTGACGCCTCGAGGGTTGGGCTTGGTTGTGTCTTGATGCAAGGCGGACACATAGTAGCTTACGTATCTCGCCAACTTAGACCGCATGAGCGGAACTACCCCACGTATGACTTGGAGTTAGCAGTGGTAATATTTGCTCTGAAGATATGGAGATGTTATCTCTATGGAGCAAGGTTTCAGGTCTTCTCTGATCATAAGAGCCTGAAGTACTTGTTTACTTAGAAAGATCTGAACCTCAGAAAGAGGAGATGGGTAGAGTACATGAAGATTATGACTTCACTCTGCAGTATCATCCTGGAAAAGCTAATGTGGTGGCTGATGCCCTTAGCAGAAAACATCAGGGACTCTGGCGTCATTAGCTTTGGAGGATTGGAAGAGGACTGAAGTAGTGAGTGAGTATGATCTTCAATACCATCAGGATTATAACCAGGCTGTGGTATATAATCTGATCACCGCACTAACTCTTGTGCAACAAGTCAAGCAGAATCAGTGGCAAGATTCTCATCTTCAAGGAATCTGGACTCGAATCCAAAATGGAAAACAGTTTGAGGATTGGAGAATCTGAGAAGACGGGACGCTGTACTTCCACGACCGCCTCACTGTTCCTAAAGTGGGTGAGATCAAGAAAGCGATTCTGCATGAAGCTCACAAATCGAGGTACTCCATTCATCCGGCTAGTACCAAGATGTACCAGGACTTGAAGAGACAGTACTGGTGGAGAGGCATGAAGAAAGATGTTCGTGAGTACGTCTTGAAATATGTGACTTGCCTCCGAGTTAAAGCTAAACATAAGAAGCTAGCTGGAGAGTTGCAGTCTCTATCTGTACCGAGATGGAAATGGGAGCACATCACGATAGATTTTCTGATGGGACTACCGAGAACTGAGCATAAGCACGATGCTATCTGGGTGGTGGTAGACCAGTTGACGAAATCTGCGCATTTCATACCGTTCCGTGTGACCTAATCTCAGAAGATTCTGTCAGAATTGTACCTGGAGCACATCGTGAGATTACACGAAGTGCCACTGTTTATCACGTCTGACTGTGACACGCGTTTCAATGTAAGGTATTGGAGAAGTTTCCAGGAAGCCATGGGAACAGAATTGAACTTCAGCACAACATTTCATCTTTAGACTGATGGACAATCTGAAAGAGTTATTCAAATTCTGGAGGATATGCTTTGTGCTTGTGTTCTGGATTTTGGCGGGAACTAGAAGAAATACCTGCACCTTGCTAAATTCGCTTACAATAACAACTATCAGGCCAGTAGCGGTATGGCACCATTCGAGGCGTTGTATGGTTGTCCTTGTAGGTCACCTGTTTGTTGGTTGGAACCAGAGGATAGACTTACAACTGGACCGGATGTCATTCAAGAGAATAACGAGAAGATAGCTGTGATTCGGGAACGGCTATCGACAGCTCAAAGTCGACAAAAGAGCTATGCTGATAGAAGGCGTAGGCCATTGGAATTCAAAGAAGGGGACTTTGTTCTGTTGAAGGTTTCCCCACGTAAGGGAGTTATTCAGTTTGCTGTGAAAGGGAAGCTTGCGCCGAGGTATATTGGACCATTCTCGATCGTGCAGCGAGTCGGTGTTGTGGCGTATCGTCTTGCCCTGCCGCCTAAATTATCTCATGTGCATGACGTGTTCCATGTCTCCATGCTTCGGAAATGTCAACCTAATCCGGAAGCTGTAGTGCAATGGTATGACATTCCGATATAAGAGGACACGACGTACGATGAAGTACCGGTCCAGATTATTGACCAGAAGATGAAGAGTCTGCATTATCGTGAGATCCCGTTAGTGAAAGTGCTATGGTAGCACCATGGTGTTGAGCAAGCAACATGGGAGCTTGAAACGACGATACAGGAATGTTATCCGCATCTATTTGCACTTTGAGGTGAGTTTTAATTTCGGGGACGAAATTGCCTAAGGGGGGTAGAGCTGTAACAACCTGAAGAACTAATTAAGATTAATTAAGGTAATTGAGATTATTAGTGTGCCTAATCTGGTTTAATTAAATGAGAGTTTAATGGTTCCAAGGTATTTAAATCATTCACAGTAATTTATTTTAATCCAGAAGTGTGTATGGGCGCATTTCTGGACTGTTATATTATACACATGTCATTTTCTTTTATTTTTCTTTTTCTTTTCCTTTCTTTCCTTTTTCTTTTCTTTTCTTTTCTTTCTTTTCCTTCTTTCCCGTGCGTTTCTCCCTCTTTCTCTCTCTCTCTCTCTCTCTCTCTCTCTCTCTCTCTCTCTCTCTCTCTCTCTCTCTCTCTCTCATTTTTGTCCCAAATCAAACGGATCTTGAGCCAAAGAAGAGTTTCAAAGTGTTTTCAATGCTAAGAGAAGGATTCAAGGTAAGATTATTGAAAGACCCTCTCTTGAATCTCAAGTTTATGAATTTCAAAACTTATTTTTGATTCAAACCGGATTTTGATGATTTTTGAGTAAAACTAGAGTAGAAATTGGAGATCTTGGGTTCTTTGGACTTGTTTTAGGACCTAGAACCCGGATCTAGTGTTTTTCCTTTGAATTATTTGGATTTGGGACTGGATTTGCAGGTTTTTAGACTGATTTTCACGAGCTTCTCTCGTGCAGTCGATTCCACCAGTCGACCTGTGCGGTCGACCGGATTGCAAGCTCACCAGTGGATCTGTCTGGTCGACCGGTGTGCACACTACCGATTGACGGATAGTGTTGCACTACTCTGTTACCGGTTGACCGGTGTACACGGGGTTTGACCCTGTAAGAAAAAGAGGTATTTAAGCAGAAATCGAGGAGAAGAAGAAGTGATGATATGGCTGACTACCTAAGGTATATCTCTTGCTTTCTCACACAGTTGGAATCAAGGAATTGACATGGAAGAATTTTATGTTCTAAACACAAAGCTTGGAGCAAGGACTGTTCGTGGTCTAAGAATTCAAGTTATCATCCGAGTCGGCTTCCAGGTATTTTTTCGGTTGATCATTGAATCATATAAATTAGTGTGATTAATTTATTCGTGCATAAATTAATATAATCTATAGAGTATCTCAAAAATTTTATGAAAATTTTTGTTATGCACGATCTGTTGTTTCCTGCCACGCTTCCGCCACCGAATTCAATTCGGCAACCAACAGTTATCTCATAAGCCTCCCACTACGTCGAGGCTCTATTGGTGTTAGTTCCTATTGTGGTTCATCTGTTATCGGTTTAGGAATAGAACATGGAGATGCTACCCGAACATTTTTACCAGTCAATTCCACAAGTACAAGTCTGCTTCTAGGCTTCGTATTCTTCACAAAATCCTCTTCTAGAAAATGAGCATTCGTGCTAACGAATGTTTTCTGATCAGCAGGACTATAGAATATGTAGCCTTTTGTCCCTTTAGGATATCCTACAAACAGGCATAATTCTGAACGACTAGCTAGCTTGCTAGTCTTCTTTCTAAGCACATGTGCTGGGCAACCCCATATTCTGGTGTGGCCAAGAGATGACTTCTTGCCACTCCATCTTTCATATGGAGTTCCAGGCACTACTTTAGATGGAACTTGATTCAGAATATATGCTGCTGTTTCCAAGGCATATCCCCAAAAGGAATTAGGAAGGGATCAGTAACTAATCATTGATCTAACCATATCTAATAGAGTTCAGTTCCTTCTTTCTAATACGCCATTCTGCTGAGGAGTACCCGGCGCAGTCAGTTGAGAAAATATACCTTCTTCCTTAAGAAAGTCTTCGAACTCTCCCAACAAGTATTCACCACCACGATCAGATTGTAGTGTTTTGATCTATTTATCTAATTGTTTTTCAACCAAGGCCTTGAATTCTTTGACCTTTTCAAAGGTTTCAGACTTTTGATGCATTAGATAAATATGACCAAAACGAGAATAGTCATCCGTGAAGGTTATAAAATATTCATATCCTCCTCTTGCTTGGATATTGAATGGCCCACATGCATCACTATGTATGAGTTCTAGGCATTCATCAGCTCTATTACCCTTTGCAGAAGAGGGTCTCTTGGTCATTTTTCCTTCATTACAGGATTCACATGTAGGTAGTGAGCCTACACTTAAGGTTTGTAAGGGACCGTTTCTCACTAATCTTTTAATCCTGTCAAGGTTAATATGTCCAAGATGTAGATGCCATTTGTAGGTCTGAATAGTTGGGTCTAACCTCAACCTTTTACTATCCCTAATTGAATCATCATTCAACTCAGTATCGTAAATTGTTGGAACAATCGTTGGAACAGATTGTTTATCATAACTGTAGAAGTAATCATGAAATGATTCTTAAGAATCTGAATAACATCATTATTAAATCCTATAGAATATCCTTGCTCAACCAAACGAGCTACAAAAATAAGGTTTTTCCCAAAAATCGGGACATAATAAACATTGTTCAAAACAATAAAACTGCTCTCAAAAATGAATTTAATGCTTCTAACTGGTATAGCCGATACTGATGCTCTGTTCCCCCAGTGAAAGTTAAACTTACCCTTGCTAAGCCTTTTGCTTTCCCTGAACCCTGCAGAGAACAACAAGCATGATTAGTGGCTCCAGAGTCTACAATCCAAGAAAAAGTAGAGTCAGCCACAAAACAGGCTTTGGTCACAAGTAATGTACCTTTAGCTTTAACCTCCTTAAGGTAAGTAGGCCAGTTGCGCTTCCAGTGGCTAGCTACTCCACAATGACAACATTTGTCATTACTCTTGTCTACCTTTGCAGTGTTCTTATCCTTTCCAGCTTTTCCTTCCGGCTTCTTCTTGTTGTGGTTTTTCTTCTGTTTCTTGCCACCAGAGGTGGAAGGCTTTGTTTCAGCAAGGTTTGCCTTTCCATTCCTCTTTTCGCCTTTAAGAAGTAGGGTTTCCGCAGGTTGAAGCTCCTTCATGAGTTCAGGGAGTGAATAGTTCAATTTGTTCATTGAGTAGTTGAGCTTGAAGTTGTCAAACATCTCCGGGAGAGTCTCTAGGATCATATCCACCTGAGTCTCCCCATCTATCTCAGCTCAAATGAGCTCCATTTCATTCATCTTGATAATGACCCTATTTATAGAGTTTTGGGTCATGGTAAAAGTAACAATCAACAACAAAAATAATAAAGAAAATAAGGCTAAAAACGTTTCCCTATTTAATTGAAATTTACAAGGCTTTATTTGGTGAGTAAAAGTTGATTTGGTGAGGTTGAAAGTGTTCCAAAGGGCAAAACAATGGACACAAACGCATAAATTGGTTAAAGAATTCCAAACGGGCGGGACAAGTGTCGCACGGAGAGACATTGAGAAGAGAAAACGGCCGACAGATGCATAAACTCCGACACATGGCACACTATGATTCGCGGAGAGGAGAGGTTCTGCACAGATGGAGCCCATGTAGAAGAAGCCTGACACATGGCGCGCGTTGATTTGCGGAGAAGCAAAGTGGCCGACAGGTTTGGACATGTGGCAAATGGAGATTGGCGAGCTGCTGGAACGCGGGACCCATGCGGAGAGAAAACTCTGAATTCCCTGACACGCGTATGAAGGAGACTCGCCCAGGGAAAGGCACCGAACGTGCCAAGCACGCGTGTGCAATGGGACAACTGGGCCCCACACTTCTGCGGTACGCCAGACGGTGACATGTGGCAGTGCAGGGAAACTCGTGTGGCTTGGCTCCAATTGGCTCAGCTCATTGAAGGGCTAATGGGCTTTGGTCTGAATTGGGCTTTTCTTGGGTTCAACTCTTGGGTTTTGCTTGGTAAACTAGCCCAAATCTAATTATTTTTTCAAAAACCTGAAAAATAAAAGAAATCCAATTAAAATTAAATCCTCTAAATTCAGGAATATTTGAAATTAAAATCACAAATTTGATAAAATAATTTAACAATTATGAACATTAAAAGTGCAAATTTGTGCACTTATCAGTGTGCAATGTTAGATTTTCACTGATCATAAAAGCCTTATGTATTTCTTCACTCAAAAAGTACTTAATATGAGGCAACGCAGGTGATTGGAATTAGTAAAGGATTATTATTGTGAAATCCCTTACCACCCGGGAAAAGCCAATAGGGCAGTTGACACTTTAAGTCGTAAGTATACCAAACTAAGTCATATGTCGTTTGATAAATTTCGAACACCTTTATAGAAGGTTATCTGTTCATTAGGATTAGAATTAATCACAGGAAAACAAACTACTTTATAGATACAACCATCTGTTTTTGACAAGATGGTAGAAGCTCAACGTTAAGATCCTACTCTTGACAAATATTGGAAGGAAGCTAAGGAAGGAAAAGAGACGGAATACACATCCAGATAAGGGAATTCTCACATTTTGAGGAAGAATTTGTATTCCAAAAGATGAGAATCTTAAGAGTCAAATTCTTTCTGAAGTTAATAATATCCCTTATTCGATACATCCATGAGCAACTAAGATGTATCATGATCTAGAAAAGCATTTTTGGTGGAAGTACATGAAGAATGACATCATGGATTACGTTAGTCGTTTCATAACGCATGAAAAGAATAAAGTTGAGCATAAACGTCTAGCTCGAGAGTTGCAACCTATAAAGATTTCAAAATTGAAATGGGAGCATAACATCATGGATTTTGTGACAGGATTATGTAAAACAAGTGAAGGTTATGACACAGTATAGGTAATTGTCGATAGATTGACTAAATCTGCCCAATTTGTGCCCATAAAAGGGACATATACCTTAGAAACACTAGCTGATTTATATGTCACTAATATAGTTAGGTTACATGGGATACCCTTATCCATTATTTCAGATCAGGATAGCCATTTTACCTTAACATTTTGGAGGAGTGTACAAGAAGGCACGGGCTCAAAATTAAGATTAGCACAGCCTTTCATCCTCTGACTGATGGACAATCAAAACGTACCATCAAAACTTTGAAAGATATGCTTAGAGTTTGTGTGAAGTATTTTAATGGAACATGGAATAAGAAATGGCCACTGATTGAATTCTCATATAATAATAGTTATTAAGCTTAAATTAGTATGGCACCATATCAAGCCTTGTACAAAAGAAATTGTAAATTTCCCATTCATTGGTATGAAACTAAGGAGAAGTAATCACATAAGACAGAATTCATTCAAGAGATGATTGAATCCATCAGAACATCCATCAAAGAATGAAGACAACACAAGATCGTCAAAAAAGCTATGCTGATAAGCGCAGAAGACCCTTGGAGTTTAATATATAGGATTGAATTTTTCTAAAGATTGCACTCATGAAAGGTACTTTAGCAAGAAAGGTAAACTAAGGCTGAGGTTTATAGGACCTTTTTAGATTATTAAGTGAATAGATAAGGCAACTTACCGACTAGCTCTGCCACCTGAATTGGTAGTGGTACATGATGTATTTCTTGTTTTGATGTTAAAGAAGTATGTACCAAATCCATCCCATGTTATAAAAAATGAACCAATTTAGATTCATGAAAACCTATCTTATGAGGAACAATCGGCACAAATTCTTGCACGGGAAGATAAGTGTCTTCATAATCGAAGTATTCCACATGTAAAGATACTATGGAGAAGACAAAAAGTGGAAGAAAGCAACATGGGAACGTGAAGATGAGATGAGAGATAAATACACACATTTGTTCTCATGACTGAAAAATATGTCAAAATAATTATTGTAAAAGATTAAATTTCCTGAAATTCTCTATACTACAAATATGAATACTTCTATGAATACTTACTTCTATGATAAGAAACTGGCACAAAACATTTTGTTAAACCCATAAGTGCATAAACACATGAGATTTAAGGTTAGGAAATAAAAAATAATTGAAAGACATTAATTTTAGCGTTTTAGAAAAAATCAGAACGGAAAGCAGATGAGAAAGGGGTTCGGAAAGCTGAACTGAGGAAATTGAGGTTTTTGACCAATTTGGGTTGACCAAGTCAACATTTATTGACCAAGAGTTGACTAATAAGTCAATCTTGAAAGGATAATCGAGGTGGAACAAAGTTGACTAAGTTGATCAACTGTCTGAAAAATCCAATAAAATGTGTACTAGACAAGAAATTAAACTGAACCAAAATAAGATAGTTATTAGAAATTGATAGTTGATATTTAAAGTGATTAAATTCATGAGGGGATGAGATGGAGACATGTGGAAAGGAGGAGGTGGCCTGCCAATTAGTGAAGAAGAAAGGAAAATTTTGACTTTTCCTTCGCAAAAAGGCCCTTGGAAAATTTCAAATTTGTACCTAGGTCCCTAGCTTTTTCCAACCGGTTCTTTAAGGAATAAAAACACTATCAAATGCTTATTTTTACATACCAAAAACCAGAGAACACGCAGCCAAGAGAGAAGAAAAATAATTCACCCAAAGTGAGAGAAAATGACTTCTAAGCGAAAACTGATGAAAACTACCGTTAATTAGTGCCACCAATGTTGTCCTCTCATCATTCTAAGGTAAAATTTGAATTTCTTTCCTCTTTTCTTACCTTGGCTGCACGTCCATGAATAGTATTGGTTGTGGAAAATGTTTTAATAAGAATGCTGATTTGCATATGGAAATTAGAGATACCGAAAAATTGAATGTTTAGAGGTTAATTTTTTGGTCATTGGATTATATTCTAGCATTTTACTTAGCATGAATCCTTGTGAGAATAGCAGAGAAATCCTAGATAATATGATGCTTATGATGATAAAATTGAATAAGAAAGATTCTGGTTTGTTTTTAAAGGTTGAAACAACCGATAAAACGAGCAATGGTTAGCTCAGGAAACACGAAAAAATAGACGAAACTCTGCCAAAATTTAGGTTGGGAATTTGAACAAACCCAGTTGTAAGGAATAATAGGAGGATTCAGATGCCTTAAATAAGTTGATTTGGTGATCAGAAATGAATAGAAACCTAAAATGATGAAGTTGGAATCGAAACTAAAAACTACGTTATTGATCTAGAAATTGGAATTCGGTGTTGTTTTGGGCTAAGAAACTAAGATAAAAGTTTAGTTTCAAAAAGTGACCAATGCCATGTTGAAGAAAATTTTGTTCATAATAACTTTTGTGAAATAGCATTTTTCTCAGAAATGACTTTAGTCGCTAGGTTCAGGCTAATTACCGGAAGAGGCCTAAGATGATTATTGTTGGAAAAAAATGCACGGGTTTGGGAGATGATGTTGAGATAAGAAATATTGTAGACCTTTTCAAGTTAAATTTTACATAAATTATTGATCTTAGATTGTAAATCTAACGATCAGAATTTTATGTAACAGGATTTATGAACGATCCATTGGGATCTATATGTGCCCTAAGGATAGGAAATTGATTCTAGGAATTTTTTGTAAATTAACATTTTGATAGTAATAAAAGAGGTTATTCATGTTTAATAAGTGGTGTCCTATTTACTTTCATTTGTTGAATGTATGATTTATTGAGCAAACATAAATACTCCTAGGTTGTTGCTAACATATCGGATTACCGTTGTATACGGGGTATACATAGAAGACATGGTAATATGATAACAGTCTCAATAAAAGGTCCACAATCGATGGAATAAGATTTGGGGATCTTATTCATATTAAGACTGTAAAGGTTGTCTACTTTCTTGGAGGGATGGTTTTTCTTGACCATCGGATCAGTTCCGAGTAGAAACCTTGATGTATACTAGTATTGAGGCATGACATTGGACTGGACCTAAAGTGTTAATTGATTTAGTTTAATAATTCCATTTATAAGAATCAATGATGCTTTGATTATCATCCTTCATTAATCTTAATCTTGAAATGGATACTTGAGTTCGCATCCATGACTTATGCACTTTGATCCACTGCAGGTGAGACACTAATAATAGATGGTCAATATACTTGTGTGTTGGGTGTATGACTTTGTTGGGAATAGTGTCCTAGAAGCATGAGATGTAAAAGGATATTTATTATTTATTTAATAAAAGAGTTTATTCATTATTTTATGTGCATATATTTATGAATATTTTATGAATATCAAATAAAATTCCTTGATTATTTATGTAACCTTAAACATGGTATATAAGTGTTGTATACAAGAGGATAATGTTTAAGGATAATAATCAAAAGTAATTGTTCATAATGAATTTAATTAAAGTTCGGAATCTTTAATTAAAACATTATTAATACATGTCATTCCCATTTAGAATGGAACGGTGTTATCCGCACTGTTAATATGGCGAGATATTGAATGAGTGTATTTCGCATAATGAGATTATGTGGAACATGGACGCAGACACAATATGAATTTCTAATAATTTTCGTTAAGCATAGAAATTCTAATTGAGTCTACCGATGGTCATATATAGGATGATCTTAATCCTGAGTTCTTAACAAACTCCTATTTATGGATTTATGTCTTTTGATTTACTCGGTACGGATTCCGAGACCCTGAATCCTATTCCTTGTATTTTGGAGACATAATGAAATAGGTAGCTGGGAATGTTATTATACGAGATGGAATCCATTCCTTCTTGAGAGAGAAGCAGATAAATAATTCTCTTGAGTGTTGATTCGGTACTTGGATTAGTAAGAGTGCTCTGGTTCATGAATGTGTTTTATGAATCACTATCCATTAGAGAATCAATGGTATTCAAGGATAAAGATGTAATTAGAGAGGTTAACGGATTCTACCTGACTCTAATTATGAATTATTTATGGAGGATTGATCTATATGTAATGACAATATCAAATGGACACTTCGTAGTTTAGAAGTATGTCTATAATTTCAAGAGTTCAATTCCAAGTTTATAGTGGAGTAACTATTGGAATTAATAGAATTAATTAATTAATTAAAGTATTTAATTAATTATTAATTTTATTGGAGCTCGGAATTATAGGTCCATTAGTCCCCGCGTCATCCTTGTAATTCTACCAGACACAAAGGGCAAAATGGAAATTTTAGAATTACGGAATTCTAAAATTAAATACTCAAAAAATAATTACTTGAGAATTAATTATTATTTAAATAATGTGATTATTTAAATTTGAATTTGACCATATCTAGATTTATTCATTTAAACTTATTTGATAAGTTGTTCAAGTTAGAATTGAAATTAATTTAAGTTTGACTTAAATTCGAATTTGAATCTGAATTAAAATTGGACTACTGGATAAAGGATAAAATCTCTTTCTTTCCTATCTGATAGAGGTGCCACACACAAGGATAAAACCCTAGAGTGTGGCCGGCCACCTTGTGGATAAGGGGAAGGGATTTTTTGTTCCAAATTCCAAAATTGGTGATAAGGATTTGATTCTATTTTGAATTGTGACTTCTACTCTTTAAATATGAGAAAGATAGAAAATTGTAGACACAATTTTAACATATTTTCAGCCCTAGTTTTTCAGTGGTGGCCGAATTTCTCATAGAGAAAAATGAGTGAAAAATATTTTTCTCCAAAAAATTTCACATCATGCATGCATTGGTGTTTGTGGAAATTTGAGTGTTTAAGAAACCTGTTTTGTCTCACGTGCGCCCACACACACATCTACGTGGAATCAAGGAATTGATGTGGAAGACTTTGGTATTCTAAACACAAAGCTTGGAGCAAGGACTGTTCGTGGTCAAAGAAATTCAAGTTATCATCCGAGTCGGCTACCAGGTATTTTTCAGTTGATCCTTGAATAATATAAATTAATGCGATTAATTTATTCGTGCATAGATTAATATAATCTATAGAGTATGTCAAAAGTTTTGTGAAAATTTTTGTTATACACGATCCGCTGTTCCCCACGCTTCCGCCGCCGAATTCGATTCGGCAACCAACAGACTTATGGATGGAGATATTAAGATTCATAGATACGAAATCCATAGCCATCTTATCGATGGTAAATGTTATCTACGTGAAGGCATTATTCGGGGATTGAAAGACTGTGTAACAAGGCCTTGGCCATTGGTTTACTTTGTGACCTCTGGTGGTTTATCGATTGTATGGTTTTACAATTGGTGGTTCTTTCAATGGAGAATAATGGAACTTTAAGTTAAAATGATTCAAAAGGTAAAAAAGAATAAGTCCTTAACTCAATCATGGATAACATATGGGGATTAAGCAAGTGATGAATGATCATAGAAGAAGCACTATGTAAGAGAGCTTTTGTAATACGGTATGTAAACGGGAGTTCAACTTCAGACTTTTAGTGGTATAGTCCTGAAGTTGATAATTGTTGAATAATTAATCAGGGATTAATTTTTCACAATTATAGGAGCCTCTTTACATATTTCCATCGGGTCCCTCTACTAGCTCATATAGTTCCATGAAGCATCTCAGGATTCATTCCTAATGAGATTGGTAAGCCAAATGGAAATTAAGTAGTGTCTATTAAAGACATGGTACTCTCTTGCATGCAATCCCGAAAGGATTGGACATGTGAAATTAATGTGGACAAACATAATGATTTGTCGACATATGATTGGTTATGGATAACATAATTATTTGTTAATTATTTTGCTTAATTGAATTTTAGAAATAAGATTGTGTTTGAATTTTTTAATTTTGGAAAAACAAAATTTATTCTCTCCTATTTCAAGTGAATGAATTTTAATGGATGGAGGGAAATAGATTTTGTTTCAAAATTGTTTAAAATATATTCCTAATATTAATTATTAATTGTTTAAGCAATGGAGCTTATTTGATAGATTTTCTTTATTTAAAAAGATGGTTTACGTTTTTTTGAGGGAAAGAAAATCTAGAATATTCCATTTGATTAAATTAATTAATATGGATAATGTTTGTGGAAAATATTTATTTAAAATCCAAACAAGAGAATCTTATTTAAATTAAAAGGAGTTTGAATCAAGATAGGATTTGGATTTTTGGAAGGTCAAAGGATCTTGATTTAAATTGAAACCTACAACCTTATATCCTAATAATAGGGGGCCAAAATTTGAAGCTCCACAAGATAAGTGGACGAAATTTTGGAGTCTTTCTAGTAAGGAAACTCGTGTTTTAGGTTCATAGAACCTAGCCCAAAAAAGTTGGTGATCTTTTGGTTCAAAAGATTTTCTAGAAAAATAATTATGAATTATTTTTTGGGTAGAATTTTTATTTTATTTTATTTTTTTAAATAGGATCCAGATATTATATAAGGGCTAGTGCTTCATAAAAAGTTAGAGATTAACAGATCACACAAGGTGATACATAAATTTTGGGAGAGGGAGAGACAAAAACGTTTTGGTCTTCTTCAGGCAAAGGGAAAAACGTTTTTGGGATTCTCTAGGCTTAAAAATTCGTTCATGGTGTGAGGAAAAATAAGAGAGAAATTTCCATTGAATCAAAACTAAGAGGAAAGGTTTTATCAAGTGAAAAAGATGGAGGTCAACTTGTTCCTGTCTTGAAGTTTTGAAGAACGAATCTAGATCGCTATCTTAACAAAGTACGTTAAGTTTGAGAAAGTGGGATCTAGGGTTCGTAGTTTTTTTGTAATCCATACCTTACCAGAGGTGAGATAGAAGGGAGAGGAAACCCTCGTAGCATTGCGAGCACAATCCTATGAGAGCCCGTAGAGCGGGGCGTTACATGTCCATCCAATCCAGTAAACTCTACTCTAAGCTCACTAACAGGAAATCAAGGAAATTTCAAGTTATGGATTCTCTAAAGTCTGAATTTCCTATGATGATCAGTGATCACTCAAGGAGTACCCAGTTACTGGACGTTTCAGAACCCTCTCTGACATTATTCCCATCCATCGCTTGGAACCTTACCACGTGTGCCCACACACACTCTGAGACGTGGATCACGAGAATAGTGGAGAAGATTCGTTGGTTGATGCTCTAAATTTTTCAAAGTCTAAGAAACAAGGTATGTTTGATCATGCATTTAATTTATTGTTATATACATCATGAGTCTTCTTTTCTTGTTCGACATTAAAAATTTTAAAACTTCCATTGCACCATAACTCTGATAACCGGATCCATTCTTTCCAACATGATCAAAGTCAGAAAGCTTCAAGGCAGAACTTCTGTAAGTATCAGTATTTTTTCTTGTCCATAACATGAATGAACGTATTCCTTTGTGTTGCATAGAATTCTGCATACAGTAGATTCAATGTATGCCAAATGGTGAATGGTGTTCTTGAACGTTATATATGATGTTATGAATGTACTTGTAGACTTTAAATAGTAGTAGAACATCACTCTGCGAAAAGTCTAGTCGATTTCATAGGAAATTTATAGAAATATGTAACACGCAAAACAAGATTAAAATTACTATCATAATATGAAGAAAATGATAGTAAGCCGATGTACAAAAAAAAGATTGTAAAAGAAAAGAATAAACTAAAACTGTTTATACCGGCCTCCACATAGAGAGGTAATTGAACAACAACCCCCACACAGAGAGGTACCAACCTCCATGCAGAGAGGTAATGATACGATCATGAGTTAGTCAGTTTTGGTTAGATGAAAAATCATTTAAATAGCAACAAACTTGTAGGTGGAATTTCAAAAAAAATTTACATATTTTTTAATTCTAAATTAACCGTAAATCACAACGAGAGATACATGCATGATATATGTTTATAGACAAAGGAATAAAATGACAATCATACCCTTATGATGATTGAATCAAATATGACCGCAAGGATCTTGACTCACTATCTCACATTCCAAGATGGAGAAGTGCCGTGAAACAAGACCGTTGATTTATGAACACGATCACACCAAAAACCACTCATTGATTCAAGACTATGACTAAGTGTTTATGGGATAAGAGAGTAGACGCTTTTGACAAACCTAAGGAAACAGTTTTCCTTCTAATTTTTAATCACAAATCCGGCCACCCTAGGGAGAGAAAATGTGTGAGATATTTTTCTTCTTAAAAAAAAACTTCTTTCTAGGGTTTTCAATAATATCCTTTTATAGGAGGAAATTTGAAAACTCAAACCCTAGATGGGATTTCCAAATTTTCCCCTTCCTTTTTGGATCAAAATCCGAATTCCCCTTATGCCAAGGGATTTCTGAATTTTCCAAAAAGAAATCAATTTTCTTTCTCCTTTAGTTTCCAAATAAAATCATGTTCAAATTTTATTTTGAATTTTAAATTAATCACCATTAATTTCAAAATTCAAATTCATTCCTTTTATTTTTCAATTATCAAATAAATGAAAAATAACATAATGAATTTCTTAAAAATAATTATGTAACAAAATATTAGTTTCAATTTTCCCACTTATTAGAGCTAGCCTTGAGACCGAATCGACCCATATGAACAAAGCTATGGAATTACAATACTTGACTAATTTATCCCGATAAGTTATCGACATATTTAATTTCGACATCGTACGACTCCACTAAAGGTTCGATGCCGACTAATCTCTCGATTCATATGGACTAGTTTTTTTGATGGTGTTAATATAATTTATCACATAGTCCATAGAATAAATGCACTATTATCCTTCGTAAATATCAGTGACTAGAATGGTATAGAAGATTACTGTTTTACCATTTCAGTCATTGTTTCCTCAACTCCTTTATATGACTATGAATAAGAAAGACATATGATCATAAGATGTCTCGCACATGTCACGATGTCTTAATCAATGAGTACCATCATTGAATACCAGGTCTGATTTATTTATTCACACACCCATCAATAAAGCATGAGGTGATATTATCGCTTACGAATTCCATATTTGTGAATCATACAACTCCAACTCAATTATGTCATGATCCCAATAGCCGAGATGTTGTTCAAAAACTATGAACTAATCTCATTGGTGAATCAAAGACCATGAAAAATTAAGTCGAGTTATGTATTCACTTCAGGATTGAGATAATTATACAAATATACTTAAGTTGTAATAATTAGGTTTAGAGCTTTGTAAACGGTTTTTACTCTAACCTAATTAGTTACATGGTCTATTCAACATATTGTGAACAAGTCTAGATCAACCATAGAGTCCAACTCCCATGCTCCGAGACCAGCATCATATGGTTCGATCTAACACTCATAATCGGATTCGATTGCCCAATCAATCCTAAGATTGCGAATATCAATTTTGAACTATATCAGAAGAGCTTGTCCGGCAGGGTTTCCCTAACTCTTCTTTCATTGATAACAGTCTATGGACTAAGCAATATTACTAACACTTTTGAGTATGTATCAAAACATAACTTTGTTTTATTTATAAATATCAGCAAAACAATGATGTCCAACATTTGCCATTTCACAAATAACAAATTACATCCTACTTTATGGACGCGTTTCCAACAATAATGGCCTGTGAATGATGAACATATGTGAAGAATAGATTGAATGGATGACCATGACCATGTCTAGGAACTGATTTTGGAGTATTACTTCGACAAAGTATATAAATTGTTTAAAGGAAAAGAAAAAAAAGTGAGCTTAAGTTATAGGAGTTTATAGTTCAAGAAGGATAAAAGTTAAGAAATGAGTTACGTATGAACGTAGTAATGATGATCAAAAGTAAGAGTTATCACATTCCCACTTGGATGAAATAATCATATAACAAACATTCACTCATCACAACATAAGCATCAACTAAGAATCAATTTACTCTCTCTTCCACAATCACTCTCTCTTTCCCTTTCTCTCTACAAGCCGGCTAAACACTCCGATGAGAATTTCGGTGCCTATTTTTGACATCTCCTAGCTCATTGTAAAGATCGCGATGAGCTGAACACATTGACGACCTCTAACTCTGCTGGAACCTTTTGCAATCGCCGGCCAAAGTTTCAAAAACTACGAAAACTTCTCACCGTCGTAACTTTGTCATCTGACCTCTGATCAAAGTGATTCTAGTCTGTATGGACTTAGCTCAAAGAGATGATGAAAGTACAACTAGTGGTATTCCTTGATTCTCACTGGAGCTACCTTGTCAGAGTTACAAAATTTAGCCGCCACCGCCCCTCGTTGAACTATGCCTTTCCGGCCATCGTGAACGATAACGTTAGGCTCGTTAGACTCAGAATGGGACGTTGAGCAAATGCCCCAACTTAATTTTGAGGTTTCACCACCGTTTTCTAGAGATCAGAGCTCTTTGCCTCTGCCATTTGGGTGGAGGGTGGTTTCGATGATCCAACTGTTGGATCATCATGATTTTAGTGCCAAAATGCTCAAAAGATCATGAGTAATGAAGGCCCTCAACCAATTTTGAGATTCCATATTTAGAGAATTGAGAACCAAAGTTCACCGCAGAAATATGCTCTGGCAACCTCTGCAGATTCTGGCAAGTCTCACTTCTAGAGGTTCCCAACGTCTGATCGAAGATCTGAAACCATATCCTGACTCATTTCGACGTGCTAAACACAATGGTGACCTCTGTTTGTGCCAATTCAACTCTGTTGAAAAGGCTACCAGTATCATGCATGCAGATCAAGGTGAACTGAATGAGGTTCAGAGTGAGCCATGGAGTTTTAAGAATAGACATTCTAATTGCATGGAGTTATTTGTAGAATAAATTGACAAGAGGTAGGATTTCTTGTCGTTTTCTTTGATAGCCTATTTTTAAAAGAGTTTTGGCCTTACAAATGTTTTAAAGAAAGGACATGTTTATGTAATGTGAATACTCATATAATAGAAAATGTCAAATAATAATATGTAAACAAAAAAGATGGATAAAGACAACAAGCTTAAGCTCTAACAAGACTAAAGCGTCCTACCAAGTAATAACGCTATCGACAAGATAATTATATTACTCGTATGGACTTTCATAACGTAATGAGCAAATTAAGTTTATCCATACACTCCTTTATTTATTCTTTGATAATGGTATGTGAGTTAGTGATTATGCTAATCCACAAATAAATATTTCTAATTTTCCCCACATGGTATGTGAATTAGTGAGGATTAAAACTACCCAGAAAATATATGAAAATTATTACAATAAATAAATATTTAAATTAAAGTATCTTCTTGTAGCTCATGTGCATCCATGTATGGACTGTTTTGCGTCCAGAACCCTCTCTCGAGAGGAAATATAAAATTTTGTGGGAACGCTTTGTAACAGAACAATCCTGACAATTTGATATGTTTAGACGCATAACAAAAGAGTACATAAACATTCACTATCATTGAATTCTCACAATTAAATATGCCATATAATAATAATAATATAATATAAATTTTATGGCGTCAAACATCAATCAAATTGCATACGAAATGCCCAGGAAAAATTTGTTTGAAAAATTATGAGAAATAGCCACAAATAAAGAAATGTAATCAACATATAAAATCATAAACATGGTTTTATGCGGGCCCAAACCAAAAAAAAATACCATTGCAATAGGTAGGAAATGAAACACAAAGTGCAACGGTGAAATCAGCGGTCGAAACGAACTTCAGATAAGTTCATACAGATTAGTCAAAGTTTGGTTAAACCTATTTTTTCCAATAGTTTTGGAGCATAAGTAAAAATGACAAGTCGTTTACTAAAGAAAATTCCAAGCTTGAAACGAAATATCCTTTTTCTCTTCCCTGACCTCCAGCCAACTGCAAAAATGACTTGAGCGGCCCACAGCTCGACCTGACCCGACCATGTCTTGGCCTTCGGAGCTCCATTTTTGATGATTGAAAAGGGGTTTTTCTTAAAATTTTGTCATCTTTTAATCCATAATATCAAATTGCTCAAATTGCTCAAAAAAGAGACCGAAATCAAAATCTATGTTCAGCTATTTTAAAAGCTTCAAACTGACAACTAAATACCCAAATCGACACTTAACAACTCAGAAATTCATCACCCATAACACACATTTAATGTCTAAAGCCTCAACAAGAAAGAATTTGAGCAAAATATCAGAATCACAATTTTGGTTTCGAACCCACAAAAAATAATTTGTAGTTTTTCTAATCTAAATATTTGTGCAAGAATGGGCCAACTCACCACAACAGATCATCAAATAAGCTGAATACGCTCAATATAACATCAATTTGAGCAAGATCAAGAGATTCAAAAATTAATCTTCAAAACCCACGAGAACAACAAAGACAACCATAGTGTAACGCCTTCTAAAATTAAACACGTTTAATTACGATAAATTGGAAGTTCTTAGTGTGGCTAATTCGATTTTCACAATTAATTAAGGAACTTTAAATTATTTTCAATATTTATGATTTCACCCCAATTTTTTTTGAAAATACACTTAAATTTTAATGCATTTTCCTTTTTCCATTTCTTTTCTTTTCTTTTCTTTTTTCTCTTTCTTTTTTTTCTTTTCTTCTTTTTCCTTTCTTTCTTTCCTTCCCATGGCTGCAACCACTCTCTTTCTTTCTTTCTTTCTTTCTTTTACTTTTCTCTCTCTCTCTCCTCTGGTTTCACCCACCGTATCTCTCTGTCTCTTTTTCTTCCACCGCCGGCCACTTCCTTCTTTCTCCGGGCTCTCTCTCCCGCCAGCCATTTCTCTCTCTAGCCTTCTCTCTCCAACTGTTTCTCTCTCTCTCTCTCTCTCTCTCTCTCTCTCTCTCTCTTCTCTAGCTGGCCGAGACCCACAAACAAAAAAAAAAAAAAACAAAAAAACAAAAAATGAGAGAAACGAGCTTCAATCACTTTGAGGTAAATATTTCTAGAAAACCCATACTTGAATTTGAGTTACTGATTTGATAATTTGAAATTTTTGTTAGATTTGAGTAATTTTGAGTTAGGGTTTGGATTTGAACAATTGTTAGAATTGAATTAAGTTTTGGGGTTTTCAGTTATTGGACGTGTTGAATTGATTGCAAACTCGTTTTGATGATTTCTGGAGAATTTATTTTCAAATTGAACTTGAATTATAGGTTTGCAATTTTTTCTCTTTATGCCCGCATGCTGCCAAAATTTCTTGAAAAACTTGTTTTTAAGCTAAAATTAAATAGGAAACCAAACCCATGAATTTGATTGTAATTTTTAAAGAACACCCAAATTGAATTATAAAATCATTTGTGAAACTTAGATTTGAGTCAAGGAGCACTAATATGAAACAATTAAATGTGATTGAGCTTAATTCATTTTAGGAATGAGAAATATATGCTAAGATATTGCTTTTGTGATAAAGCTAGTGGAGATGATCGACTATTAAAACTTTAAGGAAAGTAGATGTTAGGGTGACGAGAAGTTAGCCACAGGTTTGACATTGTAGAGATAGGATATTCTTGTCCATATCATTGTTAGCCTCACTTTAAATGGTTTTGGCCAATGAAAATGTTTTAGAACAAAAAATGTTGAAAGAAAATGATTTTTATGAAAATAGCATGAATAATGCTATTAAGTTTTTCAATGATTTTGGAAATGAGATTTTAAAGAGTATCAATTTTTAAAATGAAATATTTTAAGAAATGATACAATGCATAGTGGCCTCAGAGATCGAGATATGGGAATCGTATCCTTGGGGGCAGGTCCCGAAACCCGTACGGATGGCTTAGTGGGGTTATGGCTTTGCATATTTTCATTATACAGATATTTTTCCAGTTCTATGTGAGTATTTCTTTTTTCTAAAAAGGACGATCGATTTCGGGTGTATGTCTTCAAACTGTGAGTACCTTTATTTATAATGTTTTATAAAATTTTATCCTACTAGGCCTTCCACTCACTTTTCTTATTTTAAATGTATTAGACCCCTCCAAGTGACGCAAGGTGTAGTGCGGAGTAGGTAGCTACTACTGGTGAGATGAACCCGTCTTCAAGAAGTGAAGAGTTGTATTTTCCTTTCCTTTTTTTTCAAGGCATGTACTAAATTATGGATTGTAAACTCAAATATTGTTAAACTGTGGTTGATGTCAACATTTAATTTTGTTTACATCATGTATGCTAAGCCTGTGGGAATTCCTAACATGATACAATGGGCGAGGTTTTGAACTCAATTGGTTGGAAATTCCACCACTCTTCTTGCAACTAATTTTCTTATAAATAGTGGAGCTTGTTTGGAAATACCTGGACATTCTAGAATTGAAATTTAAATTTTTGCACTGTTACTTGTTAATCACTTTCTTAAACAGGTTTAAATTGTGACGACCCTAACTTTTCATCATCATGCTATACTCATACTTAACATTACTTAACCTCTAACACTTACTAGTTATAACCTCTTAAAAACTCAGGCCATTTTTTTCCACCATGTACGTTAAAATGCTGTAGCATTTAGCTAGCATTCTACTTTCATCATTTCATAAAATGTTGTAGCATTTAGCTAGCATTCTGTTTCCTACCATTCCTAAAATGCTATAGCATTCTGACAGCTTTTTGTTACAATAGTCATCAAAAATACATAAAATACTATTCTATTTTACACATAAAGTACAGCAGCGTTTTTAAAACACGTGACACATCCACAACCCACTTGCCCACATTCCACTGCTGCATCCTTTTTGCATGCTCATCAACAAGTTTCAAGGAGCCGGTGCCTTACCCGAGCTTTCTACAACACGAACAAACTTAATGAGCTTTTGCTCAGCAAGTATCAATAGGTCATAACAGATGCAATAATTATGCATACCCATATATGCATTGATGTCATATATCATAATACATTTTGTGCTACTAAAACACGTATCTTATGTTATTCTTCTTTCATTACATTCTTTGTTTTGCTTTCGTCTCATTTTAGTCGTTCACATCGTATTTTCACGTTCTGAATGAATTTCATTTTCTATTTCTCATTCTTTTCATTCTGCTTTACAGATACTGTACCTTTATATAGAATGGTTTTTGTTTTTCATTTTCTTGTCTTTTACTTCTTATGGGCCATATCCTGTTGTACCATAGCACACATAACCAGTGAGGAGTGGGGTAGCTAACTAATCCAACTTAGTCACGGTTTCATATCTTTTATAGTCTCATAATAACCTTTCCTTCGAAGGTTGGTACAAACAATAAGTTTAGTCTCTTATCGTTTATCAATTTTCTCATTGAAACGGTAACTTTAGTTAAATCTTTTGAATTTGTGCATTATTGAGCATTTTATCATGAGATTAACTTTTCGTTAAAGTTTAACTTTTCATTCCTCTTAGTTTGATCTCGACTTAACATTGCTACATACTTTTTGCAGAACAAAGTTCTACAATTACATAAGTCTTGTAGATACATACCTAACACAATATCTAACATTCAAAATTCTACTATATGCACAATTTTTGTGCAACATAGAAAAGTAAGCTTGTTCATGATATAGCCATAGAAAAGCTATTGTACTTACCAAAGTTTCGATAACAATGCGTCCTTTGTCTCCCTTGACGCTTTCCGACTTTAATCGTTAATCGGCCCTATTGCATAAATTTTTTGATTTTTAGATTCAGAATCTAAGATCTGTAATTACATTTAAATTTACTTCGGAAAGGTCTACAATCCTTATGTTTGGTATTCAACCTCAAAACATTTCCTATCTCAAGGATTTGCACTAAAACCATGCAAATTACTCAGGCAAGGGCCTAATTCTCCGTTTCGGTCTAAAACTGTAAATTCTCATTGTGTTCAGTTTTTTTGAACCTCAATCTATTCATTCTTGAGCCTTAACACCGTTATTCATTTTCGAGAATTGAATTCCTAACTCATTTCTTACTACCTAGGCTTTTAGAAATTTCAGTAGAGTTTCGCCTAGATTTTCTCTTTTCCCAAGTTTTCAATAACTCATTTTAATTCCAATTTTGGTACTTGGAGTCAAGATTCACATTCCTGAACACAGATCCAACATAAAATTGAAGAAAAACACATGTTCTTCATTTTCTAGGGTTTTCGGATTTCTTAGTGTAAATCCAAAAAATTTTGTTCAATCATTTCAAAAATCACACATTGAACTCCTATCACAGTCCCCGATGGTTTTGTTTTTTAGTTTTATTGATTTTTCTTGAGATAAGTTACTATTCATCCAAAAACAAAAAAGCAAGCCTTTTCTCATGAAAAATTGAAAATCTTACCTCGAAAAGTTGAGATTATCCGCTAGAATGCCTCGGGTTACGTTTCTACTAGTTGAGTGGAAGAAATTTCGGTGAAATTGGGTGATTGCTTGATTTTCTCTTGATTTTCTCTCTTTTTCCTGTTTTCTCTCTTCTCTTGGCCACACTTAGGAAAATAAACCCATTTGGCCTCTAATGTCTCCCGTAGGTCCTTTTTAGAACAATTGGAATATTATATTAATATTTCTAATAATATCTCCTTTTTACTTTCTAAATTAAATTAAAGAAATTACTTTAATTCCCATAATTTAATTTTACTAATTCTACTTATGCTTAACACGTAACTTGAGTGTATGTTCCTGTAACACCCTGAAGAATTAATCGAGATTAATTCAGGTAATTAAGATTATTAGTGTGCCTAATCTGATTTAATTAATTGAGTTTAAATTATTCCAAGGTATTTAAATTATTTACAGTAATTTATTTAATCCAGAAGTGTGTATGGGCGCATTTCTGGACTGTTATATTTTACACGTCATTTTCTTTTCTTTTTCCTTTTCTTTTTCTTTTTCTTTTTCTTTCTTTTCTTTTCCTTCCTTTTCTTTTTCTCCCGTGCGTTTCTCTTCCTCTCTCTCTCACTCTCACTCCCGTACTCTCTCTCTCTCTCATTTCCATCCCAAATCGAACGAGTTTTGAGCCAAAGAGTGATTTCAAAGAGTTTTCAACATCAAGAGAAGGATTCAAGGTAAGATTACTGAAAGAACCTCTCTTGGATTTCAAGTTTTTCGGATTTAAAACTTATTTTTGGTTCAAAATGGATTTTGATGGATTCTGAGTGAAACTAGGGTAGAAATTGGAGATCTTGGGTTCTTTGGACTTGTTTTAGGACCTAGAACCCGGATCTAGTGGTTGTCCCTTGAGATTTTGTGAATTGGGACTGGATTTGACAGGTTTTTGGACTGATTTCCGCGAGTTTTCGCGAACTGGAAATGTCCACCGGTCGACCGCATCGGTCGACCGGACTTTGTTGAGGCCACCGGCCGACCGGACCGGTCGACCGGAGTGCACACCACCGGCCGACCGGTGGTGATGCACTCCTCTGTCTCCGGTCGACCGGTGTACACGGGGTTTGACCCTGTTTGGCCTGAAATTGTCGTTTTGACCCCTGTTTTCGGGGAGAACCCAAATTAGCTTCATTTGGGGACTTGGGATGAAAGGATTAGTATCCTTAATCCCTGATTTGATAATTAAAACCCTTGGAATGGAATTTGAACATGAAAAATTGATTAGGGCACACTAATTGGAAAATCTTGGAATATGATTGAGATTCGATTACTTTAGGACTGAGAATTGATCCTAAAGTGGTGTTTTGTATCAGTGATCGCTGAGGATTCAGACTGAAGGGGCTTGAGGAAGCGGAAGCCGGAAAAGGGCAACGCTAGTCCCAGGTTTGATTGTGCGAGGTAGGATTTCTATCCCTTTTCCTTGTGAGCCTGTTTTCAAAGAAGATTTTGGCCTTGAAAATGTTTTAAAGAAAGGGATTGATTTGCGAAAGAAAAATGTTTTAAAAACCATGGCTTGTTAGTTTATGGAATTCCTTGGCTTGTCCTGTCCTTGGAATCCATAGCTTGTCAGTCATGGAACCTCATGGCTTGTTCAGTCATGGGGCCCGCGGCTTGAGTAGTTCGTGGGGTCATATGAACGATTTCATAATGTTAAACGGATGATTTCTTAAGATAAGAGATCTTGTGAACTGGTAATAGAGTCTATTGCTGTAAGCCTAGATAGGATGCGGAGAGTGCATCCTCGGGGGCAGAACCCGAAACCGGTCCGGTAGGCGAGGCGCTTGGTGAGGTGAGTAATTTGTACTAATTACTCGCTGAAGCCTGTAAAACGGTTAGTTTTGATATGTATTTCCTTTGAGAAAAAGGATGTGAGGTTCCGGCTGTTCTGTCGGGACTGAATGTCTATTTATTTTATTTACGCACTTATTTATTTATTCGTTTATTTAAATTATTTCAAATTATATCCTACTGGGCCTTTCGCTCATGTTTCAAATGTTTAAACCCCTCCCAGGAGATTCGAGGAGCGGTGCATCGTAGCTGAGTGGTGCTACGGATCGAGCAAGCGAGGATCGAGTTCATCCTCTGAGTTAAAGTGTAAGGAATATGTAAGAACTTGTAATAAATGAGATTTGGATTTACTAGACTGTGGATGATGTCTGTTGTAATGATTATTTACGTAAGCATGTATGTACGATACTGTATTCCTGTGGGGTGGAGCTCTGTGTGTCAGAGGCTCCTGGATTATATTGTTTATTTATTTATTTTAATGCAGTCAGGTGGGGCCCGGTTGGGGAATTCCGCTTTATTAATCCCTAATCGAGCTCCACGTCACCCACCCCGTTTGGGGGGCGTGACAAGAGTGGTATCAGAGCATTAGGTTAAGAACCCCGGGATTGTACATACATGTGTGACATCTGTTATCCACTGAACAGTCTAGTTTGATTTCAGTTGAAGGAAATGGCGCCTCGCCGCAGACTAGGTAACCAGCCGGAACAACCGAATCAAGGATTCTTTGATGCCATGTTTACTGCCTTTCAAGGCATGGCCACTAGAGCTCGGAATGAGCGACCGGCTGGGGATCGGAAACAGGAATATTTCCGGGAATTCAGGCGAGCGCCTATCCCCTCGTTTAATAGTGAGGGAGGACCCCAGGAAGCTGAGTTTTGGATTGACTCCATAGTTAAGCATTTGAGTACTATGGGAGTTCCAAATGAATACTGGGTGGAATTTGCGGTGTACAAGATGGAAGGATTGGCAAACACTTGGTGGAAACAGGTCAAGAGGAGGATGAATGTCACAGGGATGACCTGGGAACAATTCGAGGTGATGTTCAATGATCAGTACTTCCCTCCGAGTTACAGGGAAGAAAAGGCACTGGAATTCATGTCGCTGCGGCAAGGTGACATGTCTGTAAGGGAATATGAGGCTAGGTTTAATGACCTATCCCGGTTTGCGCCATCTCTAGTGGAGTCTGAAGACATGAAATGTCTCAAGTTTGAGGGGGGCCTCAAGAACTCTGTGAGGAGATCCTTGGTGGCTCTAAGACTTCGGAACTTCCGGGATTTAGTAGCTGCTGCTATGAGGGTGGAACAGGATAACCTGGCCTATCGCCAAAGTAAAGAAGAAGAAGCGGGTCGAGTCTCCGTCTCTGGTAGACCTTCTGTTTCAGGTGGACCACAGTGGAGTGGTAGAAGAAACCGCAACCAGGGACAGATGGTTGGGGGAACGGCAAGCGGTGGCAGTAGTTCGTCTGGGAGTGACAGAAATGCTCCATACGGGCCCAGGTGTCACCATTGTGGGCAGGTGGGTCATATTAGGAGGAATTGTCCTAATCGGCCGCCGGCTCAACAAGCCCAAAGTGACGCTTCCTATAGCCAAGAAGGGCCACCACAGTACATGCCGCCATATCAGCCGCAACATATGTCATACCCTCCTGCGCCGACCTATCAGCCGCCTCAGTATACACAGTTCCGGCCTCAAGCGCCGAGACCGGCACAACCACCTCCGCCACAACAGTATAGGCCTCCGACTCAGCGGCCTAATGTTGGTGACAGAGGGAAGGGAAAGGTACAGGGACAAGCTTATACCCTGGCAGGAGGCAGCTCTGGAGGTCAGACCAGCAACGCGGTGGTTGAGGGTATGATCCTAATCTCTCATTCTTTTGCTCACGTGTTGTTTGATACAGGTGCCACACACTCGTTCATATCAAGTTCGTTTGTTCGGACTCTAAACTGAAATCTGAGAATTTAGAAGTCCCGATGACTTTGAACTCCCCACTAGGATGTGTGGAGGTGATGAGTGTGTGTAAGTCGTGTGAAATCACGATTGGTAGTGAGCGATTGAGAGCAGATTTGATTATCCTTCCGATGAGCCTGTTTGATGTGGTGCTCGGAATGGATTGGCTGTCAAGGCACGGTGCAATTGTTGATTGCTACCGTAGAAAAGTGTCATTGGTAACGGATTCCGGAACAGTGATTACTTATCAGGCAAAGATGAACCCAGTCCTTGGGGAACGACTCTTGAAGTACAACGTTGGGGGACGGAAAAATCTGGCATGTTTCTCCTCCCTTCTTGCCATGGAAGGTGAATTTGAAGTGAGCGGAGATAGTGCAGGAATCCCTGTGGTGGATGAATTTGCAGACGTATTTCCTGAGGATCTACCGGGCTTACCGCCGGATCGGGAGATTGAATTCTGCATTGATTTGGTTCCGGGGACGGCACCTATTTCCATTCCTCCATACCGGATGGCTCCGGCGGAGATGAAAGAATTAAGAACACAGCTTGAAGAGCTGGCAGAGAAGGGATATATCAGAAATAGTACTTCCCCTTGGGGTGCACCGATGCTATTTGTGAAAAAGCACGACGGATCTCTTCGGTTGTGTATTGACTACCGACAATTGAACAGGGTAACTGTGAAGAATAAGTACCCACTGCCGAGGATCGATGAATTGTTCGATCAGTTGGGTGGATCACAGTTCTACTCTAAGATTGATTTGAGGTCCGGGTACCACCAATTGAAAATCAGGGATGAGGATATTCCGAAGACTGCTTTCAGAACTCGGTATGGGCACTTCGAGTTTCTGGTAATGCCGTTTGGATTGACAAATGCCCCTGCTGCATTCATGGATTTGATGAATCGGGTTTTTCGGCCGTACTTGGATCGGTTTGTCATCGTGTTCATTGATGACATCTTGTTGTATTCGAAGACTTGGGAAGAACATGCGCAGCACCTTAGGATTGTTCTTCAGACCCTTCGAGAACACCAGTTGTATGCGAAGAAGGAGAAGTGTGACTTCTGGCTGACAGAGGTGAAGTTCCTTGGCCATGTGATTTCTGGACCGGGAATCTCTGTAGATCCTTCTAAGATTGAGACTGTGCTACAGTGGGAAAGGCCGAAGAATGTGGCAGAGATTCGAAGCTTTCTCGGACTCGCGGGGTATTACCGGCGTTTTGTGAAGGACTTCTCGAGTATCGCTGCTCCGTTGACTCGGTTGACCAAGAAGGAAGTCAGATTCGAGTGGGATGCTGGATGTGAACATGCCTTTCAGGAATTGAAGGTAAGGTTGACAAGTGCACCGATTCTGACGATTCCTAATACCGAGGAGCCATACGAGGTATACTCTGACGCCTCGGGGGTTGGGCTTGGTTGTGTCTTGATGCAAGGCGGACATGTAGTAGCTTACGCATCTCACCAACTGAGACCGCATGAGCGGAACTACCCCACGCATGACTTGGAGTTAGCAGCGGTAATATTTGCTCTGAAAATATGGAGATGTTATCTCTATGGAGCAAGATTTCAGGTCTTTTCTGATCATAAGAGTCTGAAGTACTTGTTTACTCAGAAAGATCTGAACCTCAGACAGAGGAGATGGGTGGAGTACATGGAAGACTATGACTTCACTCTGCAGTATCATCCTGGCAAAGCTAATGTGGTGGCTGATGCCCTTAGCAGGAAAACGTCAGGAACTCTGGCGTCATTAGCTTTGGAGGATTGGAAGAGGACTGAAGTGGTAAGTGAGTATGATCTTCAGTACCATGAGGATTATAACCAGATTGTGGTGTATAATCTGATCTCCGCCCCAACTCTTATGCAACAAGTCAAGCAGAATCAATGGCAGGATCCACACCTCCAAGGAATTTGGATTCGGATCCAGAATGGAGAACAATTCGAGGATTGGAGAATCCGGGAGGATGGAGCCTTGTATTTTCGCAACCGCCTCGCTGTTCCTAAGGCGGGTGAGGTAAAGAAATCGATTCTGCATGAAGCACACAAATCGAGGTATGCCATCCATCCGGGTAGTACCAAGATGTACCAGGACTTGAAGAGACAGTACTGGTGGAGAGGCATGAAGAGAGATGTTCGTGAGTACGTCTCGAAGTGCGTGACTTGCCTCTGCGTTAAAGCTGAACATAAGAAGCCAGCTGGAGAGTTGCAACCTCTTCCTGTCCCTGAATGGAAATGGGAGCATATCACGATGGATTTTCTGATGGGACTGCCGAGAACCGAATTGAGGCACGATGCCATCTGGGTGGTGGTTGACAGGTTGACGAAGTCCGCGCACTTCATACCATTCCGTGCGACGTATTCTCGGAAGGTTCTGTCAGAATTGGACCTGGAGCACATCGTGAGGCTACACGGGGTGCCACTGTCTATCACGTCTGATCGTGACACGCGTTTCAATGCAAGGTATTGGAGAAGTTTCCAGGAAGCCATGGGAACAGAATTGAACTTCAGCACAGCATTTCATCCTCAGACGGATGGACAATCTGAAAGCGTTATTCAGATTCTGGAGGATATGCTTCGTGCTTGTATTCTGGATTTTGGCGGGAACTGGAAGAAATACCTGCATTTAGCTGAGTTTGCATACAACAACAGCTATCAGGCCAGTATCGGTATGGCAACGTTTGAGGCGTTGTATGGTCGTCCTTGTAGGTCACCTGTTTGTTGGTTGGAACCAGAGGATAGACTTACAACTGGACCGGATGTCATTCAAGAGAATAATGAGAAGATAGCTGTGATTCGAGAGCGTCTATTGACAGCTCAAAGTCGTCAGAAAAGTTATGCTGACAGAAGGCGTAGGCCTTTGGAATTCCAAGAAGGCGACTTTGTCTTACTGAAGGTTTCCCCACGTAAGGGAGTTACCCGGTTTGGTGTGAAAGGAAAACTCGCACCAAGGTATGTGGGACCATTCCCGATCGTGCAACGAGTCGGAGTGGTAGCGTACCGGTTGGCCTTACCGCCTGAGCTATCTCACGTGCATGACATGTTTCATGTCTCCATGCTTCGGAAGTGTCAACCTGAGCCGGAAGCAGTAGTGCAGTGGTTTGACGTTCCGATACAGTATGACGCGTCCTACGAGGAGGCACCAGTCCAGATTCTTGACAGGAAGATGAAGAGTCTGCGTCATCGTGAGATTCCGTTAGTGAAAGTGTTGTGGCAGCACCATGGTGTTGAGGAGGCAACATGGGAGCTTGAAACGACGATGCAGGAACGTTATCCGCATCTGTTTGCACTTTGAGGTGAGTTTTAATTTCGAGGACGAAATTGCCTAAGGGGGGTGGAGCTGTAACACCCTGAAGAATTAATCGAGATTAATTCAGGTAATTAAGATTATTAGTGTGCCTAATCTGATTTAATTAATTGAGTTTAAATTATTCCAAGGTATTTAAATTATTTACAGTAATTTATTTAATCCAGAAGTGTGTTTGGGTGCATTTCTGGACTGTTATATTTTACACGTCATTTTCTTTTCTTTTTCCTTTTCTTTTTCTTTTTCTTTTTCTTTCTTTTCTTTTCCTTCCTTTTCTTTTTCTCCCGTGCGTTTCTCTTCCTCTCTCTCTCACTCTCACTCCCGTACTCTCTCTCTCTCTCTCATTTCCATCCCAAATCGAACGAGTTTTGGAGCCAAAGAGTGATTTCAAAGAGTTTTCAACATCAAGAGAAGGATTCAAGGTATTTCTTGGCGATGTCGGGTGTTGAAGCTAAATTTTGGGAGATACATGAAGATAATTTCTTGGCGGTACTAACTTCCTCCATATGTGCTTAATTTAATTTATATTCCCACTCTTTTATTATCACCATTTATATCTATTATTGTTGCTCATCTTTTACTGATGCTTCTTTTTTTCCTTCTTCTTTTGTCCAAAAGCATATCGAAGACGCTGTCAAGAGTCTGGTACATAATTTACTCTTTCTATATATATGCCTCTATAATTTCTTATATTTGTCCATATGTGTGTTCTTTCTCTTTAATTAGCGGTTGATGCTTGATACCTGTGGTTTTAAATTTAAAATTCACAGAAAGAAAATCCCACTCCATGGAGGATTAAGCGTTGGAAAAATTTTCTAGGAGACGACCTTAAACAAGTAAGTTGTCATTATGGGTCCAAGTATATGATGTATTTTTATGCGACCTATTAATTTTTAGTTGATTGTAAACCTGATATTTACTTTCAAGTTTTTAAGATAGACCTACTTCCTACAGTTTCTCTTTAAAGTACTTGTGATGTTAATGTTAGGTACCTAGGTTTTCCACGGCTAAACGGCCAAACATACACATGTCAATGCTGAAGTTGATAAGGAATTGGATAGAGATAAGGGAATTCTTTTATTAAAAATCACTCGTCAATCTCTAATTACACTACTAATTGTAATATCCGGGAAAAATTTATGTCAGTGAAGTAAGCAGTTAGAATAAATTATATATGTTTAGAGAGAGAATTTTTAAGGATAAGTTTTAAAGTTTCACTTTCTCTCTCCTCTCACGCGTTTATTTCTCTCTTCTCTCGAACATTCTCTCTCAACAACGAAACCGTCCATGGCCAAAATCTCACTTTGAGATTCAGACCTCCGTTTTTGACACAGCTGGTGTCAATGGAAAGCTTTCGATGAGCTGAGCATTTTGACAGGTCACACGACCCCGTACGCCGCCGGCATAAGCCATAATCGCCGGCCGAAGTTTCGAAAACAACCGAAACTTTCGATCGCAATATTTCCTTCGTCCGACCTCCGATTGAGGTGATTTCAGTCTCTATGGACTCAGTGCAGCGTGACGAAGAAAACCCACCCCTTTTCATAACGCAATTATGGCCGGAGCACCGCCGTACGTGGTGGTCGGAGTCGCCGCGCCGCCACCGTTGTTTTTCTTCCTCCGGGATGCAGTGGGTGTCACAACTCCTACCATTAGATTCAGAGTTAATAGATGAGTCGATCCCGACCAGATTCAGGCATCACCGTCGCCATTTGGCCGGAAAACGGAGCTCGCCGCCGCCGTCGTGATGGTGTAGGTTGGTTCCGATGATCGGACCGTTAGATCATCGTGAGTTTGGTGTCAAAACACTCATGAGATCATGGGTAAGAAAACCCCTCAACTAATTTTAGGATTTGATGACCGGAAATGTGAGATGTGAGTCGCCGGATTTTAGCGACGTTGCCGGTCCCGATTTGTACTGTTACAGGTCGAATTGTATGAAATTGACCACACCAATGGACTCAGAAGGGTCGATTTATGGGGGGTAGGACCCAAGTCCGCCGCGGAAAAACTCTCCGGGAGCATGCGCCGCCGTACGCCGCCGTACGCCGCCGCCATTTTCCGGTGAGGTGTCATTTTCAGGCTATCGACTTCCATTTGATGATCCAAGACCATATCCCGACTCGTTTCGACGTGCTGAACGCAATGGTGACCTCCGATCGATCAAATTCAATTTTGATAAAACTGGTATGGTACCGATTGCACGCGGATCGAGGTGAATCGAATGGATTCACTGAAGTTTAGAATTGAATGTCTAACACTTCAATGATGCTAGTGGATCATGCAAAGCGTTTATGATTTCTCCTAGAACGGATATCAAGGAGATACGCAGTGGAACACGACAAACGGGTATTACCGGAACCGCTTAGCTCGGAATTGAGGCAAGTACAGTATGATTAATGATAAGTAATTTAGAACATATGATGTCCATGAGATATGTTATTTATGAATTCACGAATTCGTAAAGACAATTATGGAATATAAAATTATGAGGATTTAACTAGTCCTTATAATAGAAATTATAATTTTTATGATCCTTAATAAAAAGGATAAATACATTCTATAAGAAAGGATTTAATTTCCTTTATGACTATCCTACATAAAATAGCATACTAAAGGCTAATCCCACCATCTGGATGGGTGTTTATTTACAGAACTTAACAGTAAAGGATAGAAGATCTGAGCGAGTAGAGAATTATGCTATAACTGGAAAGCAAGTAAGTACAGTAGTTTTTCTATGTCTACTATATCACGAACAAACTTATTTTTCTATGTTGCACAGAAATTGTGTATATGGTAAGTACTAGTAGTTTGTTTTTGTCTATGACACAAACGAACTTATTCTTCTGTGTTGCACATAATTGTGCATATTACATGCTCAATGAATGTTAGAATAAGAATGGTGTTTCTTGAGTAATGTATGATGTTATGAATGATTCAAGATGTATGATGTTATGAATGTTTTAAGATGTACGGTGTTATAAATGTACTTATAGACCGTAAATAGTAGTAGAATTTTACTCTACGAAAAGTATGAGGTTAAGTCAAAGTCAATTTCATAGAAAATTGATGGAAATGCGTTAAAACGCAAAATAAGATTGAAATTACTGTCATGTTGAGAAAATATGACAGTAAAATGACATATAAAGAAATCATGATAAATTGCTCATAATGCACAAATTCATAAGATTTAACTAAAGTTACCGTTTCAATGAGAAAATTGATAAACGGTAAGAGACTAAACGTTCTGTTTGTACCAGCCTTCGAAGGAAAGGTTATTATGAGACTATGAAAGAAATGAAACCGTGACTGAGTTGGATTGGTTAGCTACCTCACTCCTCACTGGTTATGCGCGCTATGGTACAACAGGACAGGGCCCATAAGAAGTAAAAGACAAGAAAACAAAAACAGAAATCGTTCCATATAAGGGTACGGTATCTGTAAAGAAGAAAGAAAAGAGAGAAACACAGAACGAAAGTCGTTTAGAACGTGAAAATACAATGTGAACGACTAATAGGAGACGAAAATTGAACAAAGTACGTAATGAAAAAAAGAACATAAGCGATATACGTTCTAGAAGTACATAATGTTTTAGGATATATGACATGAATGCATATATGGGTATGCATTATTGTATGCTTTTAACTATGGCCTACGGTTACTTGCTGAGCGAAAGCTCATTACGTTTGTTCGTATTGTAGGAAGCTCAGGTAAGGCACCAATTCCCTGAAACTTGTTGCTGGGCATGCAGAGAAGATGCAGCAGTGGAGTGTGGGCAAGTGGGTAACGGAATCTACACGCAATTGGTAAACGCTGCAAAGTGTTTTAAGTAGACCATATTTATAGATATGGTTAGGTTATGTAATGTAAGTAAAGATCACAGAACTATGAGGTTATGCATAGCAACCTCTAGTCACAAGGTACGATTAATGTAACAAAATGCTAGTAGAATGCTACAGCATTTCATGTATAGTTAAAAACAAAATGCTATGGCATTTTACGAATGAGAATAGAATTAGAAAGTAATAGAGGTTAAGTAATGCTAAGTATGAACGTAGGATGGTGATCAAAAGTTAGGGTCGTCACAGTTGGTATCAGAGCAATGTTTCTGCCACCCACCCACATTCTGCTGAGCATCCGATTCTACATTGCCCAAGTAAGTTGAATTAAGTTTATGTTAAGTAGATTACGATAGTTAAGAAGTAATGTCTTTTACGTAATGACATGGACGATTGACATGCCAATAAGGCTTGAACGTCTTCTCACGGTCGAATGATGAGTCTAGTCGCCATTGACGCATCAGGTCACAAGAAGGCGAATTAGATGTCAAATTTCTAGATGAGCAAGACAACATTAGAAATTTCGTGATCGTGTGAATCGACACTTCAAGATGAATGATGCTTAGAATACAAGTCCGAACGAGGATATATAAAGCTTCATTCAATGGTTCGAAGGAGAGCTAACGCAAGGACTTTCCTCCTTTAACCCTTCGTCCTTATTTTTTTTTTTTTTTTCTATCAATTAGAGAGCTACGATCAAGGTAATTCCCCTACGGAAAGAAAAGAAGCCGTAAGTCTTTTTCTGCGTGATTGATAACACTCGATCAAAGAGCGGCATATGAGCAGATCTTCACCAGAAGCTGATTATATTGGTGAATGAATTACGCCCCTCACTTTGCCACGAGAATGAAGAAAGTTATAGGTAGCATACAC
>JACAGA010000003.1:24160649-24194242 GCA_029231665.1 Morus indica
GAACTCCTTTTCAAAAAGAAGAGGAGTACGAGAGATTGTGTGCTAGGAGAATCCAAATTTGCTGATTGTTCAAGAAGTTAAGTGGAGGGAGATTAACAGAAAATTCGTGGCCAATATATGGAAATCCGGATTTAAAAAATGGGCCTATTTATTGGCTGTGCCGTTCGGGAGGTATTTTGCTAATTTGAGATGTTAGACGGGTTAAAGTGTGGAGTTTCTTAGGGGAGTTTTCAGTTACAATAAAGGACGAGGAGGAAGAGGGGGAATTTTGGTGGCTTTTGGGATTCTATGGGCCTAACCATTATAATAAAAGGAATCTGTTTTGGGACGAGTTGGTGGGCCTCTGGTCACTTTGTGGACAAAGTTGGTGCATGGGAGGGGATTTCAATGTTACTCTATTCTTGTAAGAGAAAAGTGGTACTTCTAGGATTACGAGAAGTGTGAGGCTTTTTTGACGAACTTATTAGAGATCTGAAATTGGCAGACCTACCCCTGAACAATACAAAATTCGCTTGGTCCAATTTCGGAGTCTCCCATTTGTTGTAGATTGGATCAACTTCTGCTATCCGAGAGTTGGCTGGAGCTTTTCCTTTTGGCCGCCAAGAAGCGACGGTTAGGGCACTCTCGGATCATTGCCCAATGCTATTTCACATTAAACCTCCAAAGTGGGGTCCCGCTCCGTTTAGGTTTGACAAGTTTTGGTTGGCTCAAGGGGTTTGCGAGCTACTATGGTTGAAAACCATCCTAGAAGATTCGAAAATTAAGTGGGATGGTCCAATGAGACTCTAATGCGATAACAAATTTGCAATCAGCATTGCACATAATCTAGTACAATATGAACGAACGAAGCACATAGAAGTAGACATGCACTTTATCAAGGAAAAGCTAGAAAGTGGATTGGTTTGTACTTATGTGAACTTGTTGATGTGCTCACCAAAGGCTTGAGTAGTGTAGTATTTCAAACAATTGTATCCAGGCTGGGAATGGAAAACATCTAGTCACCAGCTTAAGGGGGAGTGTTGGAAAATGTAATCTTCATACAGCTGTATTAGATAGTTGACTAGGAAAATCCCCTAATCTGAGGGATTTGAGATAGGGTGGATGCCTCATTTACAGCTAGGGGTTAATTCTATATATATGTTACATTCTATGTAGAATATGAATCAATTGAGAAGAGCAATTTTTCATACTTTTTTCCTCTAATTTTCCACACTATTAAATATGAAAATTACTCTAGAAACATGCTCTTGAGTTTTGCCTCTTTGTGGAACAGGATGAACTAAAAACCTCATTGTATGTCGAGTTTCCTAAAGTTACAAATCGCAATATGCTTACCTTGCTGCTCATACATTACAACCATCCGTTCTTAGTAATTTACCTGTATCTTTCCTCATTTGCCAGGATTCTCTTCTTTTCCTTTTATGACCTTGTATGCTTTTATGGTTGGAAAATTATATAGTTTTGTACTATTCTCAATGTTGTCAACTGTGACGACCCTCCTTTGAGGCCGCCACCGTAACTAACTTTTTAACTTGTACTTACTGAAATTTTTTAAAATTTACGGAACTTTTTTTTTTAAAGGTCTTATAATAAACATAAGATACAAAATTGCTTTCTTAATTAAAATATTCAAACCTTAACATATCTATTTCAGAATCATAATTAACAAAACTATTTATAACATAAAGTTGATTACGGAAATATTTGCGAGTGGTATCCATATCTCGAGCCTCACATCGTTCGTCCACTCGTCAGCAGTCCATCAGGTATTATATACCGGTTGCTTACCTACAGTATAAACATTCTATAATGAGCTTTCGCTCAGCAAGTAGGAACTATCTCCCGCAAAATAACTGTAAGTTCACATGAATAAATATGCATGAGCTAATTATGCTTAATTATGATGTCTTATCAGAATCTTATTATCTTATCTTATCTTTCTTACTGATGGGCCCGAGTGCTTGTACTACTTGCGCGCAATCATCGGAACGTGAGGGTTTGCAAGGTCCCCCATGACACCGTGATTATAACTTGAATGCCTCCCTTGAGTCGGAGGACATCATTATTATTTTTTTTTCTCCCTTGTGGAGCTTGAGTTACCTCCCTTGTGAAGGCTGGTACGGCACTCAACTGAGATTACTCTTATAAGTTCCTCTTGACTTATTAAGGTGTATGCAATATGACCTAGCATAACATACTATATCATGTACTCGAACACATATAATTCGGGTGTACTGCTTAAGTGCATGTAGTATAACATAGCATAACATTCATAACATCAAATGTACTCAAACATATATAGTTCATGTGTACTGTTTACTTTAAAATCTATTTATACTGTAGGCGAGATTCCTACTTACCTGATTTTCAAAGCTGGAATTCCTTTTTCGCCTATCAGCCTAGTCTCTTACTTTCTTCTGAAAATAAACACCCATTAAGAGTGTGAGATCAACTATTATTTTCTATTCTATTTTAGCAACTTATGAAGAAAAATATAATCCTTTCCATAAGGCATATATTTTTTTCGTTTACTAAAGGATAATAAAGATTAATTTATTAAATCTTCAAAATCTTATTTTCTTTAATTTCCCTTGCTATGATATTAAGGTCCAATTCGGCCTAGGACTTATACATGATATTCTAACTTTTACGCCGCTGAAATTTATACTCCAACGGAGTCTTAAAATAATGTGGGCGTTGGACCCACATTAAATCTTCAAAATTCTACGGACCTATCGTATTGGGCTCGTAGGTGCCCGTTGGGATAATTCGCTCGGTAAACCACTATATTCTTTAAAGAAAGTATTTTTTTTTCTTGAAAACTTTCTTTATGAATACTTTCATTAAAATGAGGTTTAATGTCATTGTGTTTTACTGAAATTCTATCTCGGGTTCTTATATAACTTTTTGTTGAAACCGACAGTCTTATTTTTGTCTCGTTAAAAACTGTGCAGTTTTTGAAATCTGCGTTTTACTATATTTTAGAGTCGGATTTCAAAATTTTGTTATTCATGAAACCTCCTCGTCTCGTCGAGATCTAAAATTTTCATTTTTGGTGAAAGTTGAAATTCGGCCTCTAAAGGCCTCGTTTGGCTGAAAACCGTAGCTGCTGTTTTTCCTGAAACTGTTTTAGTCAAAAACTGTGCCGTTTCGGGAATCTGTGTTTTAGTACCTCTTAGGGTCGGATTTTGAAAATATTTTCTTCATGAAATTTCTTCATCTCATCGAAATCTAAAATTGTTACTTTTGTGAAAAATCAAGATTCAGCCTTTAAGAGTCCCGTTTGGCTGAACTAGTGGCTGCTAGTTTTTTTTTGAAACTGTGTTGGACAGTTTGTCCGTTTTTATAAAAATGACTTCAAACTTGGTTTTAGAGTAAAAATTAGGTTTTGTCATAGTAACCGAAAATGTTCAAAATATCCAGGGCTATAAGTTTAAGCTTTAAAACATTGAAAAATCTCACTCTATGGCCCTCATTTTCGCGGTCAAAGTCACCGGAAATTTTTTTCCTCTAATCTGAAAATAAGCAACTTAGATCAAGCATAAACATACCACATCAAACTAACCTCAAAACTCACAAAACCAACATAAAACTCACACACCCTTATTACAACTCATCTCCTCAAGAACCACAAATTTACATCCACAAATCCAAGCTTAAAGTTGGCTAGAAATTAATGGAGAATAGTTTGAGAGCTTACCCTTGAAGAACTATCTCTCTCCCTTGAAAACCTTGAATTCCTCTAAGATTTGTTATTGGCTTGGAATTAGAAAGTATAAGGAAATTTAAGAGGAATATTTCTACATTTCAAACTTTATTAAAACATAAAAAAAAAAAAGGATTTAGAGTTATACTCTTTGAAAAAAATGCTTGTCTAGACTCCTCCTAGACCCTTTGATCTCCTTCTTCTTCTTCAATGGTTTGTAGTGGCTCAAGATTAGGAGAGTAGGAGAAAATATTTGAGAAAGAGTGGGGGAGTGTGGTATGGCCGGATTTTGAGGGGGAGAGAAAAGCTAGGGAAAAAAATGAGGCTTATCCTATGGTGGTTCCTTTTATAGGCACTTGAAAATTATTTTTTTAACACCACATCAACTCTCTCAATCAACCAAATTTTGGTTCAATTTCCCTCAATCTTGGCCGGTTATGGAAGGAGAAAAGAAGAAGCCAAAATTGCCATTAATTCCTCTTCAACTACTACCATCCCATCACCTTAACTTGTAACCTTCTAACATACTCAACATATAACCAAAATTTTTGGATATAAATTCCTAAGGATGGCCGGCCAAGTGAAGAGAAAAAGGAGAGAAAAACTAATCATTAGTCCTATTCACCTCTCTCATCACATCTCATCAAATCACACACACTAACCTACCCCTTGTACTTTTATCCATTCCCTTAAGTTACTCATTAAAACTGTCCAAAATTATACTGACAGTTATTTTCTCTTGTATACGGGTACTGGATGCTAGGTTGTACTGTGCTGAGAGATTCTTAAAATTAAGATTCTCTAACTGTATCTGTACTGGAAATTCTTCCGTTTTAAAGTACGGTGAGAATTTATCGATCGAATTTACTTGATCGGAAAAAATGTGAACTTAACGTGAAATCTGCTACAGAATTTAGGAATGCAGATGTTAATTCCATAAATCCTTCAATCACAAAATGTACATAGTATAATGATTTTCCAGGAAAATCCTTGACTTAAATACATGAATTACATTATTAAAATTCTGAGATTTTCTTGGTCATTACATCAACTCTCTAAAAAAAACTGTGTTTTACGTGCTTTTTTTTGGATTGACGTAGGGTTTTAATGACCTATGTAGAAATTTTTGCTTTGCAAAGAGTATTCTTGTATCATAGCTTCTAATCTTACGACTTCATAATCTGTAATTTAAAATAGTCAAGCAATCAATCATGTGACTTATATAAGAAATTCAATGATGCTTAGAGATAATTTAGTTGGAACCCAATATAGGCTATTCTCCAATTAATAATAGTTGTCCGTCCTAAATATTCTGGGGCATCTTTGAAATGTTTCTTTACTTTTCAAGGAACCTATGCAGAATTTTATTTACTCTTTATTTCTCGTTTTGTATTTGTTTCTTTACATTGAATTGCTTACTTTGGCAAGCAGAGAGAGTTCTGCAAAAATTGCAGGCTATTGAGCAAGGCAACGTTCAAGAAGTTGTTGTGGAAACTATTTTTTTAAATGAATAACAGTTATGGAAAGAACTATGCATATGAATACTAAGCTCTTGTGACTTTATTTTCAGCTTAGTTGACATTGTATCTGTTCTTATAGGTGTTTCTATGGGAATGAGTTGGTTGGGCAGGTCAGTTTTTTCCTTTTGCTATAATTTTTTTTAAAGTCATCCACCACTTCAAAATATATCCTGAATTATAAATTTATAATCCATGTTTGCCACTTGAGCAGAATTGTAGGCCAACATTTGCTAGTAGTTATGTCTTCTACGATCTTGTGGCTTTCTTTGTTCTCTTCCCGCCCTTTTAGTGTCTGGATTTTATTACCACCAAAAAAATTGCGTTTAACATTTTAAGTCATGGTACAGAAACTGCCATGTGACTGAAACATCAATTTCCATATTCTCTATCATATTGACTGACAACTCTAATACTCTACAGTACAAGTACAACCATGCTACTATTTGTTGCACATTTTAGAGATACTATACGATAATTGCACATTTAGATGTATTGCCCAAAAAAAATACCTGCCTCTTTAAATGGTTTAGTTTTGCCATTTAAAAAGTGGTTTTTTTCTTTTTCTTTAGGGAGCTAGGGTAAAAAAGGAGGATAAAATAATAAAGTGGTTATTAATATGCAAGCTCTAAAATCTCTATCTATGATTTAGAATGAAATGAAAACACTAGAATGGAACGTCTGATGTCTGTTGGTACCACAAAACTGTGTTGAGATTCAACCAGCAATGGTATATAATTTGCAAGCTCCTAAGTAAGATTTATCCTTCTGTTCTCTGAATTTCTTATTGATTTTTATTGGTTTCATTTCTCAAACACAGAAGACATCTAACTCTAACGTTGAGCTTGCCCTGGTCACATTCAACACTCATGGATCCTATTGCGGTATACATTTTCCTCACCTTCATACTATGCCAGTAACTGGTTTTCGTTGTTATTATTTTATTGCATTCTAACATAATGGGTACGTTTTTTAGGAATATAGCATGATTCTCTTCTGCTTCTTCCAACTCATGTGCTCCATTACAAGACAAATTTTCAATGAAAGTCATTCCGAGTCTGCAAAACTAAGAAAATTTTCCATTGTGCTTGACATTTGTGTTTGAAACTACAAATTTTCTCCCTTGTATTTGTGGTCACAAGTTAGAGATTAGGTTTTATACATAAAATTCCTTGAAATGTCTAGTGTATCGATAGTTTTTCTAGATTTTTAAACTTTTGAAGTGAATCCAATAATAGGAAATTTAGTTAGCATGGAGAAAGTCCTTGTAATTGCTATCTAATTCATAGAACAGCCAGCCGAGAATCTGACTCTACTTTTACTTTCCATTTTGCAGGTTGTCTAGTGCAGCGGAGTGGCTGGACCAGAGACATTGATAATTATTTGCAGTGGCTTTCAGCCATACCTTTTTCTGGTGGTGGTTTTAATGATGCTGCAATTGCGGAAGGGCTTTCTGAAGCTCTAATGGTGTGTCATATGTTTTTCTGTGATATTTTTTGTTTGTTTTTATTTTATTTTTTATTTTTTATTTTTTTTGAAGGAATGATTTTTTGACCCTTATTTGTGTCCATGTTCCAGCTTTTAACAACGTTTCTTTTTCTATTGAATATTTTAGATGTTTCCCTCTGTGCAAAATGGAAATCAGAGTCAACCAAATATGGATTGTCAAAGGCATTGTATTCTTATTTCTGCAAGTAACCCTCACCCCCTGTCCACTCCTGTCTTTCGACCACAAGTGCAAAACTTAGAACAGAGTGAAAATATTGATGGACAAACAGAAAACCGTCTATCTGACGCTGAGACCATTGCTAAATCATTTGCTCAGGTAATGTTACGGGCGTGTTCTTTCCACAACTCAAGTCATGACTCAAACTTTTTTATGTGAGAGAAAACACTAGCAAAAAAGTTGAATTTGAATTTTTGTGAGAAAAACACTGCAACAAAAGAACTTGAGTTGTTAAAAGAACAAGTAGTTATTTTTCCTTAGTCTGCCAGCATTTTCTTTTCCTTTTTTTAACTCCACAAGGGTTGCACATCACAGTTGTTGAGTTTCTAATTTTCCCTGCAGTGCTTGGTTTCTCTGTCAGTCATTTCTCCAAAGCAGCTTCCTAAGCTTAGAGCAATATACAATGTGGTAACATTCCATACATCAACTGAATTTCTTATTCTTTATCTTCCTCTTCTTCAAAGCTTTTCAAATTGTAAACAGGACGTGTTTATTATCTCAATCACGTCTCTAATTCCTTCCCTACTTTTTTGGCATGTCTTATGTGACCTGAGACTCCAAAATAAATGGCTTGAGCTACCATGTAGAAGTGTTAGCTTTTTGGGCACATTGAATTCAATGTCGATGGAATGATAATCTTTAAATTAACTTCCCCCGAATTTTCACTTTTTAATACAGGGAAAGTGCAATCCCCGAGCGAATGATCCTCCTATAGATAATGCAAAAAACCCTTATTTTCTTGTTCTACTGTCTGAGAATTTTTTGGAGGCTCGTGCTGCTTTCAGAGTTCCAAGTTTGCCATCAAATCAGAGTCCTGTAAAAATGGACATGGCTTCTGTTCCTTCTGTCACGGGGCCACCTCCAACTTCTATGCCATCAGGTTATGTATTGTGGGCAATTTGGTGATCCTTTTTGTAATATGGTGTATGTCAATATGTCATGGATTTCAATCAACTTATACTTTTAGGATCCTTTCCCTTTTATCGCCTGAGTTTGATTTATAAACAAAAATATCAATTAACTTGCATGCTTTGAATTTTTCTTATTTATTCTGCACTTTTAACTTTCGCCATGTGGATAAAGCTATTTTACCCAGTTATAGGTGCTTTGATAACATATGCTTTCTGAAAATTGGAATTCAATAAAGGATTCCTCTATTATGCTTTCTTTTTGTTCATTAGTGCTTTCATGGCCGATGTTTGCACTTTAATTAATTTCTCATGTAAATGAACACGAATTTGAAAATGGCCAAAAGAAATAAAAAAGTTAAAACTTCTGAGAAAATTTGTCATTGAAGAAGACTAACATCATTTTTCTTATCCATAGTGAATGGATCTGTTATGAACCGGCAACCAATTTCTGTTGGAAACATGCCTCCTGCTACTGTAAAAGTGGTAAGATTCATTTATATTTCCATTTTCTTGCTCCACTCTATGGAAATGATGGTTGTTTTCCATTTCAATTTTGTTACTTTAAGGTATCTTAGAATGGTTTTGATCTCATAAACAAATCTTCAGGAGCCAAGTACTGTAAGTTCCATGGTTTCTGGACCCACTTTTCCACACATTCAGTCTGTTGTTCGTGCTGCTTCCCAAGGAGTCCCGTTGCAGACTTCTTCACCATCTTCTGTTTCTCAAGACATGATCTCAAACAATGAGAATGGGCCAGATTTGAAACCTATAGTGAGTAGTATATCACAACCGCTGCGTCCTGTGGGACCTGCTCCTGCAAATGTGAACATCCTGAACAATCTGTCGGCAAAACGTCAAGTCATAAACTCTGCAGCCTTACCTATGGGTCAAACTCCTATTGGAATGCACATGTCAAACATGATATCTAATGGAATGGCATCTTCTACACCTGCGCAAAACATTTTGCCATCTGGTCAACCAGCGATAACATCATTACCTGGGTCTGGGCCTCTGACACAGGTTACCCAAACCCCTGGTCTTAGTACATTCAGTGCAGCTACTTCAAATGTGTCTGGAAATTCAAACATTGGGGTCTCTCAACCAATGAATAATCTCCAAGGAGGTGTTAGTATGGGCACAATGATGCCTACTCCTGGAATGTCTCAGCAAGTACAATCCGGGATGCAGCCGCTTGGTGTAAACAACAATTCAGCAGCTAGCATCCCAATATCACAACAGGCTTCAACTGCTCCTCAAGCATCCAAATACGTGAAAGTCTGGGAGGTAAGTCTCCTATATATGTGGAAGATATTGGAGATGGATGTGCTTATACCTGGTTACATCGTTCTACAGTTTCATGATTTTGTTATCTTACAATGTGTCTCTCATCGTCAGTGTCTAAAATCGTATTTTAGTCTTGGCCTTTCCAAGTTCTTTATCTATGGAAATTGGAGAACTGATAAATTTTCAGCATCCCTGCCTCTTGTTTAGCTTGTTTCTCAATTAAGTTGAAAAGTGATAAATGCAAGGTACAGCTGTTTCAAGTTAATTCCTCATAGACGATTATGGACTTATAGAGATGTTTCATATTAGGCGTACAAATTGACACCTTGTTCTTCTTACTCTTCTCTCATAACTGAACAAGAATGGAAATCTTTGGAAATGAACCTATAGTCCTAAAATTTTTTCTTTCCCTTGGACGTCAACTTTATTTGTTAGGCAGAAAGCTTGTTTTCCCCCCTGATGGAACACAGCAACTGTAATTAACGAAGCGAGTTCTAATTATCGAGGAAGATTTCCTTTTTCTTTTCTTTTATTTTCCTTCTTTTTCTTCCTTTTTTTTTTTTTAAAAAAAAAAAAAAAAAGAAGCTATGTGTTGTCTCTAGCCCCGCCCCCCCCCCCCCCCCCCCCCCCCCCCAATTGCTTATATTAAATCATCACACATATGCAGGGAAATTTATCAGGGCAGAGACAAGGACAACCTGTATTTATCACCAATTGGAAGTATGTTCTACTACCGTAACATATACATATACATATATATATATATATATATATATTCTTTTTCTTCTTAGGAGGTTTGTTTCAGGGTTTTTTCTTTTTTGTTTGGGTCGGATTCTGCTCTTTTCGTATTCCAAACCTGTTGTCTCTGTGTAGAATAACAAGTATTTGTTGTAAATGTGATACCCCCTATGAGGTTTTTGAACTTATCATTTATGTGCTTCTTCAGTCAATCTTTTTCATTATAACCATGCTGCATCCCCCTATATTTTATCACAATACAAACTAATGGTTGCTATCTTTTTTGTCAGGGCTACAGGAACGCTACGGCTTCTGAGACGTAAGTCCATCAAATTTTTTTCAATTTATTTTATTTTATTTTTTTAGGAAAAGGAAATAAATGGAGTCTAGGAAATTTTTTCACCGTTCAAAGAAAATTTTAAATGTTCAATTAAATTTTAGTTTAAAAGTAAGAACCCATGAAACTGATATTCCAAACTGTTGAAGTATTTGTACGAGTCCTACAAAATATTACACTTTCAGTTGCCACTGCGTATTTATTATATATGGTCTATAAAGTTGAGTTTTATCAACTTTGAAATACCCATGTTTACATTTTCCCAAAATTTGTAATTTTTTTAATTTTTTTTATTTGCTTGTGGTTTTTACACTCGATTCTTATTTTATTTAACGGCCTGTCTTTTCCACATATTTCAGACTTGCAGCAAATTGGCCAGCGACGATGCAAATTGTTAGGCTTATATCTCAAGACCACATGAATAACAAGTAATTGCTCCTGCAAAATTTTATATCTCGTCTATTTTTATAGATTTTTTTCCTTGAAATGATATAATCTGACCTTTGTTAATTTAATTGCATTGACCTCAGGCAATATGTTGGAAAAGCAGATTTTCTAGTTTTTCGGGCAATGAATCAGCATGGGTTTCTTGGTCAGTTGCAGGAAAAAAAGCTTGTAAGTCTATATTTTCTTTGTTTTTTTTTTTAATTGATATGTAGCAACCTATTAATTTCACATAGCTTTTCAAAATAACAGTTTCCTCTACCTTGTTAGAATTTAGAAGTTCAAGACTTGAGTAGAGTAGTAAGCGTGGCAATGGTAAATGAGTGGCAAGCTCATTGTAAATGTAGTACAAGGGAAATTGTAGTAAATAGTAGATTTTTGAAACTAAATTAAGTAAGTAGCATATTTTAAAACTATTTGAAGTAAATAGCAAGTTAAGTGGTAAATGAATCATTTACACAGTAAATGATTCATTCATGACTCGTAAAAAATAACGTACGTGGTAAAAAAATCTTTATTTACATGGAAAAAATCTTTTTATCAATTAAAGAAATTTTACGTGAAAAAAATGTTTTTACTAGCTGTAAATGAACCATTTATACATTTACACTGTAAATGATTCATTTACCACATAAACTGCTATTTATTTCAAATAGTTTTGAAATATGCTATTTACTTAATTTAGTTTCATAAATATGCTATTTACTACATTCTCCCTATTTTTTTCTCCTTGAGAAAAACCTATTTCAGCTTGTAAACCAAAGAAGATAGGTCAAGTGTGAAATGGGTCTTGAGGCTTTAGTCCCTTACATAGAGTGTGGGAGAGAGAAATGTCAGTGTGTTTGCAATTTGAGACTTTCAACCTTTGTCATTTTCAAGTTTTGAAATACGTGGATTTTACAATAAATATTTTTGAAATGCGGAAATACCATCCAGCGCGTCTAGATCGGCAATAAGAATCCGCTATTTCCTTTCCGAGCATGGGTTCGACCCTTAGCAGCTGTAAAATTTCTCTTTTTTTTTAAACAAGTGTAATGGTGGTCAGTTCGGCTCACTGGTTTACTTTGGTTTGTGAGTTTTTCAATTTTCTACGGTCGGTTTGTTGGTCAGTGTTGGTTTTTTAGTTTTTTTGAACAGCTCTATCTTCTACAACAAATTTTTGTACTGTGTTGTATCTTCTGGGAATAGATAGAGCCACTGTCATGTCAAATTATCAGGAGGCTTTTCCCTCTCTTTCTTTGTTTTCCCAACTGCAAGTCGAGTGTATCTCACTTTCTTTTCATTTTGATCTCTGTCTTGTTTGCATTCCAAGTATATTACCATAACATTATGCATTGGAGTACATAATAGTATAGCACATCAAGGCTCCGTTCATTTTACCGATTCGAGTTTTGCTACAGTAAAAAGCTCTAAAAAACAGTCACATCTAACTTTTTGCTATAGTAAAATGCTCACATAAAGTCAAATCTCAACTCGAATTTAAAACTAGAATCAGCAAACTAAATAGGCCCCAAATATGTCACTTTTACAGTTTTTAGTAGCGAATATAGGATTGATATTTGCGTTTGCATTCGAGATGGTCAAGAGGTTGGACCATCGTAACCCAGAGTTTTGTTTTTTTTCTGAGTAATGTACTATCTTTGTAAAAGAGTATTTGGTTAAGTTCATTTATACGTTTGCTAGTTAGATTATGCTATGTAAGAATGGGAATTAGTCCTGGACAGTATTGGATACTAATAAAGATTCGATTGCATATTGTTTTAGATTTTTTTTCCTGCTAGTTATTTATATGAAATCGCTGACAATTGTATCATATGATTTTTCTGATAATTGATTTGTCATTTTTCCTTTCTTCAGTGTGCAGTCATCCAACTACCGTCCCAGACGCTGTTGCTTTCTGTTTCTGACAAAGCTTGCCGCTTGATTGGAATGCTTTTCCCTGGGGTGAGATTCCTGTGAACTGAAAATCCGTCAAAAACATGGGCCCATTTGTTTTTGTTTCCAAAATCAATTTTCGTATTTCTAGTTGTAGCTGTTTTGAAAACCGTTCTTAAATAGCATTTATGTGGTATGTTTTTTCGGGAATGCCTCATTTAGTTAGGAAATAGTCTTTTTTTTAAAAAAAAAGAAAAAGCCCAAAGTTGTTTTTCCTTTTCCATTCTATTTTTCTAGGACGTAGCAACATTAATTAGTTACTAATCAAGTAATCGTTAAATATATTAATAATTAACAATTATTTATTAAATAATTAATAGTAATTAAATAAATAAATAATTAGATAATTGTTTATTTTTCATGTGATTATTGAAATTTCTTTGCTATAAAAAAATAAAAAAATAAATAAATAAAAGATAATTAGAGGTTAATTTGGATGTTAGCTATCCTTTCCACACCAAATTAACTTAGGGATTGGCAACCTTTACTCTTGATTTTTGTTTAGAAAGTTTGCTTCATTCAGGAATCTCTCCCAGTAATGTTTTGATACAAGTTTTCAAGCTAGGAGATATGTGAACACTCAATAAATGCTTGCCACAAGGTTAGCTCAAGAGTGTTTTTGTAATCAATGCTCTTTCTAAGCAGTAGTAAATGCCATTTTGCTTTGAAAAAGTATGTGAATGTTTTTGACAAGTTGAGATCTTTTGCATTAGTTATTTGATAATTTTAGACCTCAAAAACACTAATATACGGGGAAAAAAATATATCCAGTTTAAATTATACCGATCCACTGGACCCTCTCATGGGTTGACCAGAAATGCTTAAAACCATTGAACAAGTCGACTGAAAATGTGCAGTGAAGAATTATCTCTCTACTGCTGATCCACTGCAAAAATTTGTCTTGTTTTTCATTTCCTATCAACTTGATCTTGATACAAAGAAAATTTATTCTCAATATCTTGATTGAGTACACGTTTATGTCTCAAAAAATACTTCTCTCTACTTTAAAAAATCGCTATGAATAGATTTCTTTTGCAATTTTGTAAAATGTGAATCTTTAAAGCGTGCGTGTTGAGTCAAAACCATTGAAACAAGAATTGAATGCAACAACAACATAGTAGACTAGTCCTGTGAATCTTCAAACTTCAAGCTCTTTATCCATCTTCAATCTTTTTCTTTCAAATCTTTAGTTGATCATAATTGTTAATTTTGCTTATAAAAATTCAAGATTAATTCTTTGTAATTTCACAATCAATTGTTTGTTATCATCAAAATTATCATTAATTAAACCTTGGGCCAGGAAAAAGTTCCTTAAATATTACACATTTCATGCTCTAGTATTTCTGTCAGATTCTACCAGTATCCTAAGGGATCTTTGTGTAACCAGGACATGGTCGTTTTTAAGCCACAAATATCTCAGCAGCAGCAACAACAGCAACAGATGCAGCAACAGCAACAAATGCAACAACAACAACATCCTCAGCTACAACAACATCCCCAGTTGCAGCAACAACAACAGCTTCCTCAACTTCAACAACAGCAGCAACTTCCTCAACTGCAACAACAGCAGCAGCTTCCTCAACTACAACAGCAGCAGCAGCTTCCCCAACTGCAACAGCAGCAGCAAATGCCGCAATTACAACAACCGCAACAACTTCCGCCATTGCAACAGCAGCAACAAATGTCGCAATTGCAACAACAGCAACCACTTCCGCAGCTGCAACAACAGAATCAGCTGTCAGGACTTCAAACGCAGCAGCAACAGCTTCCTCAACTGCAACAGCTGCAGCAAATGCAGCAACAACAACAAATTCCACCGCAACAACAGATGGTAGGTACAGGAATGGGTCAAGCTTATGTTCAAGGTCCGGGTCGGTCACAGTTGGTTTCACAGGGACAAGCATCGTCGCAAGTCCCACCTACCATTCCTGGAGGCTTTATGAGTTAAGAGCTGCTCGTTTAAGCAGGAAGGAAAAAGAGTGTCAATAGATTGTTAGGAAATTATCCTGGAAGGAACTCCGTTTAGAAGGTCATATGGGACCACTAAAAGCAGTAATTATCTCATCTTTGAACAACTAGTCAATTTATGGATAGAATTTGTCCCTAATTGGACAGTAACTTATATAAGAAAATAATCCTAGAAAAGATTGTCAGATTTTTTATGGTCACCAAAACCTATTGGTAGAATCATTGTCTAAGTGCATACAAATTTAGCTTTCATTGCATTTTGCTGATCAGCTGATTCAAAGAAATAAGCCATCTATAATTCTGATTTGGTAGTTCTCCGAGCTTTTAAACTAGAAAGTGGATTTATGCGCTCTAGACTCTGGCTACAAGTGAAGCAAATGTGGTCAGCACCTTTCTCCGGAAAAATAAAATGTCGACCTGTTTTTAGTTTTTTTGTTCTATTTATTATGGAATCGTGACGCCTGTCAGTGGGTCATTTGCTTATAAATTGTGCACAAGATGCGTTTTCTTTTGAGGTAAAGAGGTTCTTATATATTGAGCAATCACTTTTGGCGATAGAATCTACTGGGATCACAAGCAATAGAGAGATTAAGTGGGTTTATCTCTATTCCTTCGAGTGGGCTAATTACATGCGTGAACTTTGTCCCTCCGTTTATACTTTTAGCCCTTTGTGACTTTTTCAATATGATGTCTCATTCAGCCAAAAAAAAAGGTTCTTATAATGCTGGTCATTCTGTTTCACACATATATATAAGGTCTCAAATGTTAGGTCGTCGGTCACTAATAATAATATTATGCTGGTCATCTTCTCAACATTTTTATTGAATTTTTCTTCTTCGAATATTACGATGAATTATCCTTGCACAAATTTTAGCATTGAAGTACTTGCCCGGTGAATTTTTCATCTTGTCATGTCAGTCAGCAAGTGCCGGACCAAACGTATTTTTCATCTTGTTAACTTGGTGAATTTAAAGGAAGAATGCATGGCCAGTCTTCTCTTGGCTAAAAAATGCATATATATTTGTGTGTAATGCATGTGTGTGTGTGTGTGTGTGTGTGTGTGTATATGAATGTTCTCAGTAGATAATAATAGAGCTAGGACGAATCTATTTATACAGGTGTGTGTATAGATATGTGTATACACAGAATATAAGGAATTCTTTTTACTAGCAAAAAAACAGGCTGTAATTCTTTTGTTTACAAGGCAAATAAGCCTAGCCAACCAAGTAACATTTCTATCCAGAATTGTTTTATTTAGTCAAATAATGATTTGCTCAGAAGATTCGAACTTTCCACGCCCAACAACAAAATACGATATTTAGCAATAAGCAAAGAGAAAGAAAAGAAGCGAGATGACGAATTAATACATACAATTGTTGTGTGTTTGGAGGGCCTTGAATCTGCACCCCTTCGACTCTAATCGCTGTTTTTGATTTCTGATTTTCTCTACTAAACGTTTATTATCATACATATCACACATACCACTAGGAACTTTCCATATATATATGAAGTATCTGTAACCGCTGTTATAGATTTAAAATATAATATAATAAATAAAATGCCCGTTTAGTTTATTGATTTGAATTTTTAATTTGAATTGAGATATGACTTTATGTGGGACCTTTTTATTGTAACAAACAAGTTAGATGTGACTGTTTCTGAGAGCTTTTTACTGTAGCAAAATTTGAATTCTAAGTATTCTTTTTATTGATTCAAATTGAGACATTGAGTTAAAAAATGAATTTATATGACAAAACACACTCTAATAAAAAAGTCTGAATTTGAATCTCTATGAGATAAAATAATGTAACAAAACATTTTAAGTTGTGATTCGAGTTGCGAAAAGAATTACGTCCAAAGTCCTTGGGAAGAAATGGAATAGCAACTAGCAATGCAATTGCAAAGAAAGAGAGGATGTGCAATGCAATAGCAAAGAAAGAAACGATTTCATTTTCTTTTTTATCATTGAATTGTGTGAATGGCTGTGATTGTGTGACCGTCCAAAGAAAAAAGAAAAATAGAGAGATATCTTATTCTTCTATTGTTTTGTTTATAGACCCTGATCCATACTGGAAATATCATTGAAGCTTTCTGAGCCATTTATCTAAAACACTTGTTCTTCTCCACCATCTGATTTGACCCACTCTTCCCATCTTCAAGTTTTTCTGCTTTTTTACTTAGCCTCTTTCACTCGAATCTTTCATTTTGGGATCAACTTCTTCAGTTATTAATTTTGTCATATGTCGTTTTGGTTGAATCAAATATGACATCGTTTCTTCTTAATTTGCTTTGTCATCCTCTGAACACCGTCGTTTCTTTTACATCAAAATGATGTCGTTCTAGCGACTGGATCTTTCCACTCCGACACTAATACATGAGAAAACTACTTGTCAAGCAAATAGTGGTCCCTTATGTTAGTTGGCCATTCCTTCATTCATTCATATTTCATAATGCTGGTCATTTTCGCAACTATTAGGATGGGTTTAGAGTAAGGATCCGTGTCATGATTTAAATCACGATTTGTGACTCATTACATTATTTTTTCTCACAAAAAATACACGTAAATTAAAAATAATTCTAAATCATAATTCTAAATATATGAACCAAACGTCATGTCAATTCTTCTTACTAGGATATAATTTTTCTTGTATTCATGCTAGCTATTATTGATGTGAAAAAAGTGTATTTATTATATATGGACAGAAATATATCAAATCAGGAGACTTTTATTTTAGATTTTCATACGGGTCGAATACTTTTAGAAGCTAGCTAACCTGTTGACTCATCTTTTTAATTTCTTTCATCCTTGCGCAGATTGAGCTGCTCAATAAGGAGAAGCATTGGAATTGATTTCCTCCCTTTTTTTTTATAAAGATTTTTAGCATCTCAAATTAGATTTTTTTTTTTTTTTTTGTTTATAAAGAGCTTTAGCGTCTCAAAATTAGAATTTTTTTTTTTTTTTTTATAAAGAGTTTTAGCGTCTCAAATTAGAATTTTGTTTTTTTTTTTTTTTATAAAGAGCTTTAGTGTCTCAAAATTAAAATTTTAGTTGGTCCTTCAATAAGTTCATCTTATGCCGGAAGTTAAAGAAAGAACACAGCATGGAGAGGGGGATGCACAAAGTCCTTCATTTCAATAACTTGATCAAAGTCCTTTATTATATATGGACAGAAATTATATCAAATCAGGAGACTTTTAAATGATTTTAGACGTTTCGTACGGGTCGAATACTTTTGGAAGCTAGCTCGCATTGACTTGAGCAGTAACTCATCTTTTTAATTTCTTCAGCTTATCAATAAGGTGATGTTTTAATAATTCTGTCTAATTTAAGATCATAGTTCGAAGTTCTGTTGTAGTGTTTTTCTCTCATAAAAAATTTAAATTTCAAAAATTAGAATCATGATTTTAAATTTATGAACTAAATGTCACATAAGAAGATCCCAATCATTACGCAGATAAGAAGAAACATTGGGATCGATTTCCTCCCTCTTTCTTTTTTTTTCTTTATTTTTTTTATATAAAGAACTTTAGCGTCTCAAAATTAGAATTTTGGTTGGTCCTTCAATAAGTTCATCTTATGCCGGGAGTTAAAGAAAGAGCACAGCATGGAGAGGGGGATGCACAAAGTCCATTTCAATAACTTGACAAGTTTAGACTTTGGTAATTATGAATTCTCAATCAAAGAAGAGAAAAATAAATCTTATCTCGACGCTGTTGGAAAAAGGATTCATTGAATTGGAAAACAATGTCAAATCGTTTTCGATGCCAATTGTCTTTTAACTTGTTGCAAACGCATTTTCTTAAATTCACAAAAAATAATATTTACTGTTTTAATTGGAATCAAAAGGTTTTCTTTTGCACTAAGGGATTGTAATTAAGAGGTTATTCTTATAATTTTGAATGGGTCGAACTAAAAATAATAAATTCTTATATTAATTAAATCCTAATATAGGTGAAATTATGTTGTGTGTGAAATATTATTTTAATATTAATAAATATTTTTACTCAACACAAAGAAAAAAGAAAAAAAGAAAAATAGAGAGATATCGTATTCTTCTATTGTTCTGTACCCTGATCCATACTGGAATTATCCTTTTCCTGAACCATTTATCTAAAACACTTGTTCTTCTCCACCATCTGATTTGACCCACTCTTCCCATCTTCAAGTTATTCTACTTTTTTACTTAGCCTCTTTCACTCGGATCTTTCATTCTAGGATCAACTTCTTCGGGTATTAATTTTGTCATATGTTGTTTTGGTTGAACCGAATATGACATCGTTTCTTCTTAATTTGCGTTGTCACCCTCTAAACACCATCGTTTCTTTTACATTAAAATGATGTCGTTTTAGCGACTGGATCTTTCCACTCCGACACTAATACATGAGAAAACTACTGGTCAAGCAAATAGTGATTCCTTATGTTAGTTGGTCATTCATTCATATTTCATAATGTTGGTCATTTTCGCAACTATTAATTCTTCTTACTATGATAAAATTTTCCTCGTATACATGCTAGCTATTATTGATGTGACAAAAGTGTATTTATTATATATGGACAGAAATTATATCAAATCATGAGACTTTTAAACGATTTAGACTTTTTGTACGGGTCGAATACTTTTGAAAGCTAGCTTACATTGACTTGATCAGTTGACTCATCTTTTTAATTTCTTTATTATTGCGCAGATTGAGCTGCTCAATAAGAAGAAGCATTGGGATTGATTTCCTCCCTTTTTTTTTTTTAATAAAGAGCTTTAGCGTCTCAAAATTAGAATTTTGTTTGTCTTTTTTTTTTTTTTTATAAAGAGCTTTAGCATCTCAAAATTAGAATTTTGGTTGGTCCTTCAATAAGTTCACCTTATGCCGGGAGTTAAAGAAAGAACACAGCATGGAGAGGGGGATGCACAAAGTCCATTTCAATAACTTGACAAGTTTTAGACTTTGGTAATTATGAATTCTCAATCAAAGAAGAGAAAAATAAATCTTATCTCGACGCTGTTGGAAAAAGGAGTCATTGAATTGGAAAACAATGTCAAATCGCTTTCGATGCCAATTGTCTTTTAACTTGTTGCAAACGCATTTTCCGTACAGTTAACTTATTGCATTCAAGGAAGAATGGTCAGTCTTGGCTACTAAATGCAAATACCTATGTCCATACATATATGTACGTCTATTCTCACTGGATCATAGATAACTGATCAAACAACGAATTACGTATTTGTTTTTCTCCCTTCCAAAATTGCGCCAATGATGAGAACTCCTCCAGCCTTTTCATGGTTATGTAATTTCTTGATGATGATCAATATATGCTCAACATTAATATTACTACCACTGCTCAGCTTGCAGGCAGCGGCAGCAGCAGCAGGCCAATCATGTCTGCGCCACGAGCGATCTTTGCTGCTCCAGTTGAACAACACCCTCACATTCGATCTTGATCCGCTGCCATGGGATCGGAGTACGGATTGCTGCACTTGGGACGGCGTACGCTGTCAAGAGGGACGTGTTGTTGGTCTTGATCTCAGCGACAAATCAATCAGCGGTGGATTGACGCACAACTCCAGTCTCTTCCAATTTCAATACCTCAAGACCCTGGATCTCTCTCTTAACAACTTCAGCACTCCGATGCCGTCGAGCTTTGGTAATCTAACCAGCTTGACTCATCTGAATTTGGCAGACTCTGGTTTTGTTGGGCAAATCCCGATCGAGTTGTCGCGCCTCACAAACTTGGTAACTCTTGATTTTACGACCACGTTGTTGAGAGTCTTTCCGCGATCTCCTTTGCTGAAAGTTCATCAGTCAAACTGGAGCATGTCCTTTCAGAACCTCACAAAGCTCGAAGAACTGCATCTTGACTTTGTAGATATGTCTGCCGCTGGGAAGGAATGGGGCCGAGTCTTTTCATCCTCACTCCCAAATCTTCGAGTGCTGACCATGACCGGTTGTTCTCTCTCAGGCCCTATTCATCACTCGCTTCGGAACCTACACTCCTTGTCCTCGCTTTGCCTGGACGGTAACCCTTTGTCTTCTCCAGTCCCAAGATTCATTGCAAATTTCCCACGGTTAACTTCCCTGAAACTCAGCAATTGTGGCCTCTACGGAACATTTCCCCAAGAGATCTTCCAGGTACCTTCACTGGAGTACGTTGACGTATCATTCAATCCATTGCTTCAAGGTTCTTTTCCAGAATTTCCCCAAAACAATTCTCTTCAGTGCCTAGAGCTCAGTAATACTAGTTTTTCAGGGAGAATCCCAACATCCATCAATAATCTTGCAAATTTGTCCACTCTTGACCTTTCCAAAAGCCGGTTCAATGGGTCAGTTCCAAATTTTATGCTCACCAAGTTGGTTTACTTGGACTTGTCCGCTAACAAATTCACTGGTCTAATCCCCTCATCTTTGTTCAAAGCTGCATCATTGGAAAGGATTGACCTTTCCGACAATGAATTTCATGGCCAACTTCCTGACTTTCCAAACGTGTCTCCCTCCGTTCTCCAATATCTCTATTTGGGTAGGAACAACCTCGAAGGGCCTATTCCAATGTCCATCTTTAAACTCAAAAATCTTTCATATCTATCACTCCCTTTCAATAATCTCAACGGCACCATACAACTAGAAAGCACTCTTAAGGAGCTCGTCAAACTCATTGAGCTCGACCTTTCATACAACAACTTATCTGTGGCTGTCGACGCAAACACCACTGCTCCTTCTTCCTTTCTAGAAGGCCTTAGCACGTTATCTCTGGCTTCTTGTAGACTGAACGCCTTTCCAAACCTGAAGAATCACTCAAATTTAATTTCTTTGGATCTTTCAAACAACCAAATACATGGGACGATACCAAACTGGGTCTGGAATTTGGGGTTCGACAGTTTTGGGCTTACTGTTCTGAATCTTTCACATAATTATTTAGAGGGAATACAAGAACCTTACTCTCCTCCTACGTATCTCAACATTCTTGACCTGAATTCTAACCAAATCCATGGAGAGCTACCCACTCTACCCCCAAGGGCCAACTATATAGATTTTTCTAGCAATAATTTTAGTTCTTCCATTCCATTTGACATTGGTAAAAACCTTTCTTCCAACTTTTTCCTCTCCCTTTCACACAATGGCCTTACAGGAGTCATACCCCAATCAATATGCGAAATGACCAGCGCTAAGTTTGTTGATTTGTCTAGTAACAACTTGAGTGGTAAAATACCTGAATGCATGTATACAATGACTAGTACGTCTCTGATAGTACTAAATCTACGGGGGAATCATTTAAGTGGGGCAATTCCGGACTCTTTTGCAGCTGGTTGTGGTTTGAGGTCCCTAGATCTCCATGGAAATTCAATGGAAGGAAAAATTCCAAAATCATTGGCCTATTGCACTGGGTTAGAGGTTTTGGACCTGGGCAATAATCACCTGATTGACGAATTCCCGTGCTTCTTGAACAACATATCCTCCTTGCAAGTTCTCATTCTGCGAGCCAACAAGTTCCGTGGAAGCATCGGATGTCACAACGCCAATATCAATGAATCCAGCTGGGCAAAGCTTCAAATAATTGATCTGGCTCACAACAGTTTCAGCGGTCAACTACCAGGACGCAACTTCTTGACAAATTGGAAGGCAATGATGTCCTCCCTGGAAGAAAAGCTCAGTGACCTACAGATTGCAGTTTGGGGAGATTTTGCTTATAAGGTCTCAGCTGAAATTACCATTAAGGGTCATTACATGCTTTTGATGAAAATCCTGAAGACCGAGACTTGCATTGACTTCTCAAGCAACAATTTCAATGGGCGAATTCCAGAGGAATTTGGAGCTCTTAGATTGCTCTATGTTCTCAACTTGTCAAATAATGCATTCTCAGGCCCAATTCCAGGGTCCCTCGGCAAATTACAACATCTGGAGTCATTAGACCTCTCATGGAACGAGCTCAGTGGCACAATTCCCACATCACTTGCAAGCCTTAATTTCCTCTCGCATCTCAACCTTTCCTTCAACAAACTGGTCGGGATGATTCCGTCTGGAACTCAGTTTCAAACATTCTCGGCCAATTCGTTTATTGGAAATCGAGGATTGCACGGTTGCCCTTTGACCACAAACTGCACACCAGCAGATCATCAAAGTCCACCTGCCGGTGATGACAAGTTCCATTCAACACACTCTGAGTCGAAAAAGATAGATTGGGATCTCTTAAAAGTTGAAATCGGATTTATTTTTGGCTTCGGAATTCTCATCGGACCCCTTGTGTTTTGCAAGAGATGGAGAAACTTGTATTACGAAACAGCTGAGGATGTTGCTTTCAGAATCCTTCCCTTGGCTGTCACAAGGAAGTGGTTGTCATGGACGGCTACTCGTTAGGCGTCAGCTATAAAATGATGCATATCTCCTACTTCATGCATGCTGTGGCTTGGATGATGAAAACTACTAATTTTAGGACATCAGGTAACAAACAAGCTCTACTTTTGATCTGTAACATAAGTGTTATCCTGTCGTCATACTTGCTATTGTCATTAAGAATATATGTGATGCAATAATATATTTAGTCTTAATCAAGTTTCTATCTTACAATAATAAACCAGAGGACGAAATAAGCTTGTAGGAATTGCTTTTGTCATAAAAATCTTGTATTTGAGTATCCTTGTCATCCAACTGGAAGAAATAATAGATGATAAAACTCAGAACTTTTTAAATCTTGCCGAGTACCTAATTTGCTTTGCAGGACTTGCTTTCTCTATGGTGCAAGTATATGTAAGGATTCTCCTCCTCATTCGTTTGGTTTTTCTGTCACGTATTGGTAAAGAGTAAAGAGTCATGTTAATAACACGCCATTGCTAGCTCTAAGCTTTTTGCATATATAATAGTACAATTTGGTCGTGTCGAATGGTCAAAAAGATAGCCAAAAAAAAAAAAGCCACTTTTAAAACAAAAACCATACTTACTAATTACAACACTTCAACCTGAGGATTTGCCAAAACATCACTTACGTAACCTCATCAAGGTTGATCCACCAAAAATAAAGAAGAAAAGGAAATGAGAGCGACGGATACTATTTTCTCATACATTTTATGAAAATAATTTTCTTTTCTTATTTAAAACTATTTCTTATTCGTATCCCTAAATAATACTCTTTTTAATTTACCCACATTAAAATCTCTCTTTTTTCTTCTTGAATATTTTATAAAAACGTCTCTAATGCAATGTTATAATTGATGTATTAATTTAAAAAGACAACATCTCTAAATAATGCTATTTATTGTGCTAAATTTTTCATATGTTATATTTTCTAGCTAATTTCCCACCAAATATAACATATGAAAAATTTAGCACTTGAGTCCTATTAGTGATATGGTTACTTTTTCATTTAATCTTTACAACTTTTACTTTTCTAAATTAATTTAAAATTAAAAATTTACTTTTACAACTTTTAAAGTTTAATGATTATAAAAAAAATAGATTTAACAATTCAAATAACATTATGCATTACAACACAACAAGTTAAATATCCTATTATCACAATTTTAGTGTTAAATATACAATTAGTATTAGTATTTGCATTAAAAATTGTCTAATATGATGATGGTAATACTAAGTTTGGGTGGGTTGATTTCAAATTTATCCCACCCAATCAATCCAAAGTTCAAAATTAACTCACCCAATTAAAATTTGGGTGGGTTGATCGGGCAATAAATAAATAAAGCTAATCATTTAACCTAAAATAATGTATAAAAAGAAAGCTAGCTTTCATAAAAATATTAACTTATATTACTCTAAAATTATCACGTAAGTTATAAACTAACAAACAAACAAACAAACATAATAGGTTCAAATATATGCAAAAACAAAATAATAGGTCTAAAAACAAAATATATGCAAAAACAAGTTCAAATATATAAGTAGTAAATCAACAAACAAACAATAATAAAAATTCATACAACACAAAACATAATAGAATGTCAAGTAAATAATGTAAATATAAGACAAAAACTATATATTATAAGGTAAGAAAATATTTACTTTTATAGATAAATAAATTGGGTGAATTCGGGTTAATTTAGGTTAAGAAAAACTCAACTTAAACTCACCCAATCAATAGTTAAATTAGATTAATCTCTAGATCAAGTTGATCGGATTTGGGTTAATATGCGTTGGGTTGGGTTGGGTTGGGTTGGTTAAACATATTCGTTGGGTTGTCGCATTATTGAAGGCAAAAGGTTATGTTTCGCCAAAGAAGGCTTTTGGTGGCTTTTTTTACACGACCAGATGTTGTGGCGCACTTACATCCTTTCTTAACTATATGGGGAATTTTGTCCTTTAACAAACGGAAAAGTTATAGAATTGTGTTTTAGACTTTTTTGGGCTACCAATGGTAAGAGAAGGGGTTTTCGGGCTATTTCTGCATTACCCATTTATTTTTGACCCAATCACTCCAAAATGCCCCAAATGGGATCAAACGCCGATTTCAGCCGAATATGAATAGACGTATATACTCATCGCCTATCAAACCACAACCCCAAAAAGAAATGTAAAAGCGTGACTTGGGTCTATAAACGAAGCATATTTGTGTCACGGGACGAAACATTGGATTTGGACATTAGGAAAAGATTGTATAATTTTATATAGAGAAATTTATAAAAAATTAACTCTTAAACACATTCTTTTAGAGTTCAACCCTTTTGTTGTAATAAGTCATCCTTTTAATAATAATACGTCAAATTATAGTTGATAATAATGGGAGAAAGAGAAAAATAAGCTAAAATTTGAGATGAATTAAAATTAATAGGCTAATAGTTTATATAAGTTAATAAATAGTCCAAATTATTATTTTCGTCTATAACTTGTCTGGTTATGAACCATAACTTGACGAGTTATTATTCATAATTGTTCATAACTTGTCCGGTTATGAATCATAACTTGACAAGTTTGTCCATAACTTATCTGGTTATAAACTATAACTTGACAAGTTATGGCCTATTAATTTCTATAATTAAAAATTGGCCTATATACTTTCTTAAGCTTTTCATATTGGCCTATTTTCTACTATTTCCCGATAATAATATGTCAAATTATAGATAATAATTTATCAAATTTTAGATAATAATTTATTAAATTACGCATGTCACGGGAGATTGGAGACTTGCTGTTGGTGATATCTGTCAAATTATCGATAATAATCTGTCAAATTACTTATTCTAAATGAGTAAAATTCAATAGGCTAATATTGAGACTTAAAAATTCTTAATGATATCATTTTAAGAGGTGTTTATCAAAATAACCCTTTTATATATCAACAAAAACAGGTGAGAAAATAGGGGAAAAAATACTAAAAGGTGAAAACATGAGAGAGATAAATTGCATAACTTTATATATATATATATATATATATGCTATTTGAGTTTTTTTTTTTTTTTTTTTTTGTTTTATAGAACTATAAGTAATCGAGTTAGTTGGGCTTCCTATTCACTATTCTCTAAAGTATAACGTGCACAAATTTATATGGAAACATGAAAACTAATAATAATTAATTTGTCCAGAAAGAGAAGAAATATAATTGGAAAGAGACGAAAGATCTCACAGATAGAAAAGTTGACATTTCTTGTACCTATTATCAAACAAACAGTGCACACGTTTTATATGATAGAAAATGGAAGATGAGATGAACAAATATTCAAACTCCCCTTTGAAAACGCAATATGCAAAATCCAAAAAATGCACGTCACACGAGGGAAATATCGCTCTTCTTGGGCTCTTTTTTTCTTTTTCTTTTTCTTTTTCTTTTTCCTTTTCGTCTCACCCCCGATGGAGACGGTGGAATAATAGCAGTGATTAGTCAATGACAATGAATAAAAAGCTCAAAAGCCAGGAAATTTCAGTAAAAATAAAAGACTCGTGGAATTCATACACAATAACATAATAATTAGTACCGTAATTAGGAGAAACGTAATTAGGAGAAATTCCTAGTAGGAGAAGAGTTGTTTTAGGTTTGACGATAAATTTCTTTAATTCCTGCTTGTCTTGCCTTGCCTTTTGGTACACTCCACGTCCACGCTCTCTCTTAGACTCATACCATTTTGCTTTGTGTCTTTCTATGTTTATATATGAATAGGATTTGATCTGATCGACCAAGAAACCGTACAGAAAACACAATTAAGAAAATAAATAAATAAATTGCAAAACTTAATGAATGTCATGTTAACTATAGACAAAGAGCTTATATATACACACACTAGAAATACATGAGGATTTTATTATATTAGGATTATAACAACTCTAATCATACTAGTCATTTCATTTTTTTAGTCAAAATGGCTAATGACTTAGTTTTTTTTTTTTTTAAAAATTTTTCTACTCCAACCATTAGTTAAATGGTTAGCTATTTTAAAAAATATCTTCCACACTAGTTAAATATAGCTAGCATGTAAAGGCTAGTCATTCTATTTTTTTTGTATTATTTTACTCTTTCAACAGTAATAAATACAAAGATTTTTTTTACAAATTCAATAAAATTATTTATATTTTAAAATCAACAAATATTAAAATAATTTATATTTAGTTAAAATAAAGAGTATGGTTGGTAGTGAATCACATAAAAATTGTAAGCTAAAATAGCTATTTAGCCATTTTAACTAAAATTTAAAGAGTTCATTTGGAGACACTTTTATGGATATTAGTTTAAGAGAGCATTTCTAGTAGGACTCGAGAAAAAAGGCTGTTAGTAGTTTCATGTTTTTTTAGTTGTTAGATCTACATTAGAAACTGTATGTTCTACATATTTTTTTATCTAAAATGATTTTGACTTGTCATGACCGAAACATTTGTCGAATAAATTATTGTATAAGATGAAATTTCTTGAAATTCTCTATATTATAAATATGAATACTTTTATGATAAGTATTTGTTCATATTAATATTGAATAGCAAATTATAATGTAAAAGTCAAAAAAAATTTGAACTATGATGCAGTTACAGAATTTCAGACTGTAATCAAGAAAGAGACACGGAACGTTGTGTTATTCCCACAAGAGGACAAACACATGAATATTAAGTTTAAGAAATTAAAAATGATTGAAAAACATCAATTCTAGGGTTTTAGAAACAATTAGAATGAAGAACGAATGAAAAAAGGGTTTGAAAGGCCGAACCGAAAAAATTAAGGTTTCTACCGATTAAGGTTGACCGAGTCAAAATTTGTTGACCAAGAGTCAACCAATAGGTCACTCTTAAAAAGTTAGTCTAGGTTGAGTAAAGTTGACTAAGTTGACCAACTGTCCGAAGAACGTAGGTAAAACGCGCACCGGATAGGAATTAAACTGAACTGAAATGAGATTGTTATTAAGAATGAATGGTTGAGATTTAAGATGATTAATGGATGGAGGGCTAAGATTGAGACACATGAAAAGAGAGGATATGGCTGGCCAACACTTAAGGGAGAAGCAAAGTGATATTTTGAGTTTCTTTACACACACACACACACACACACACACACACACACACACAAAAGAGACTTTAGAAAGTGTCAAAATTGCACCTAGGTCCCTCATCTCTTTTGTGAACGGTTTTATAAGAAAAAATACAAGAAAATGTTCATTTCCATGCAAGAAAGCAGAGAACACTCAGCCAAAGAAAGGGAGAGAAAAAAAATTCCCAAAGTGAGAAAAAGGAGTTCAAATCAAATCGGCGAAAAACTATTGTTGATTAGCGTCACTAAAACTTATTCTATATTCTTTTAAGTAAAATTTCAAATTTTCTCCTCATTTGTTGCCATGGCTGTACGTCCATGAGTAGTAGAAATTATGGAAAAAAATTTGCTAAGGATGATGATTTGGTTATGGTTAATAATGGTACTAAAAAACCTAATGTCTAGAGGATAAATTATCTGTTATTATGTGCTAGCTTTTTTGGTTATGGAGAATTCTTGTGAAAATAGTGATGAAACCCTAAAACGTATCATGTTTACGATGATAAAAGGAATGAGAAAGGTTGTGATATGTGGTTTAAAGGTTAAAACAACGGATAAAACGAGCTATAATTAGCTCAGAAAACCTAAAAATTGGGTCGAATTCTGCTAAAATTTAGTTAGAGAATTTAAAACAAATTGCGTGAAAGTAGGATACTCCAAATTCGGGAGTCCAAGAGTTTTATAAAACGTTCTTGATGGAAAAAAAATGTGAATGAAAGATACCACTGAATTCAATTGGGTCTATGAATCTAAGAAATAGTGAGCATTCTTCTTCTTCCAAGTGCAGGATAGCCCCAAGGGGTTGCGGGTTTTTTTCTACCAATTAGGGCCCTCCCTTCACCACCCCCATGGGGATGGTCTATAGGGTTCATAACTACTCCTCTTACTACAGGACGCTTACCTAGCCAACATTTAGATCCAGCTCGTTATAATGAAGAATAGGAGGAATGAGAGGTGCAAAATAAGTTGTTTAAGTGATCAAAAATGTGTAGAAACCTAAAACGATGAAAATTCTTAGTTTCGGACCAAAATCCAAAACTAGATTATTCCCTAAAATTTAATTTGGTTCTATTTTGACTAGAAGACCATGATAGAAGACTTTTTTTTCTCAAAAGTGACCTTATACATCAGTTTCGGACTGATTTCTGAAACAACCAAAATGTGATTTTATGCCAAATATGCACGAGTTTGGTGCACATTAGAGATATAGGAGATGTTTTGGTCTGAAAAATGAACATGAAAATCGTAGATCTCTTCAAGGATTTTAGACACGACATACTCACTTTAAGAAAATAGCATTTACGGAACCACGAGTTCGAGTCAAATTGTATTACAATTACTGGTCTTAGATTGTAAATCTAACCACCGGGAATTTATATGATAGGATTGGTAGACGATCAAAGTAGTAAATTTGCTGGTGACACGAAAGTTGTGACTTTAGCAGAACTTCTGTAAGTACCAACAGTTTACTTTTGTCTATAACACGAACAAGCTTATTTCTCTTTGTTGCGCAAAATTGTGCATATTGTAAGTTCAATGTATGTTATTATGTGAAGGATGTTTCTTGATTCTCATTTGTTGTATTGAATGTGCTTATGGACTTAGAGTAGCAGTAGAATTTTAATATGCAAAATAGTCAAAATCAAAGTCAACAAAAATGTCAAATGTTTAAACAAAGTCCAATTTCATTGGAAATTGGTAGAAATGCTTAAAGATGCAATGATATGACTAAAATTACTGTCATAATACGAAAAAAAATAAAAGTAAGACGATAAGATTAAAATTACTGTCATAATAAGAAAAAAAAGCAGTAAGATGATAAGATTAAAATTTCTGTCATGATAAGAAAAAAAAATGACAGTAAGATGATATATGAAGTAAAGATGAAAAATGATAAGAAGTTATAAAACTATTTGTATCGGCCTTCGCAAGGGAGATTTTATGAATGAAACGAAACCATGAGTGAGCTAGTTTTGGGTCGCTACCCTACTCCTCACTCGTTATGCACGCTACGGTACAGCAAGTACGTGGCTTATAAGAAGTCAAAGTTATTATAAACGAATTATACAAGAACGAAAGTTGTAAAGAAGTATGAAATGGTAGAAAAGAAAGCATAACACGATGAAATGAAAGGGAAGAAAGCATGTCACGATAAATGCTTTAAATATTTAGAAAATGTGCTATGGTGTATGACATGAATGCATATATGAGTATGCATTACTGATTGCACTTGTTGTGGTTTGTTGTTACTTGTTGAGCAAAAGCTCATCCCGTTTGTTCGTGTTGTAGGAAGCTCAGGTAAGACACCGGCTCTCTAAAACCTGTTTGCTGGGTGTGCAAAAAAGGATGAAGAAGTGGGATGTGGCCAAGTGGGTAATGGATGCACCATGTGTTTTGAAAACGCTGCAATGTGTATAAAGTAGTATTTATGGATGTAAGAATAAGTAAGTTATGTAATGAAAGTAAAGTATACGAGACAACAAGACTATGCTTAGCAACTTCAAGTCACAAAGTATGTTAATGTACTCAAAAGGCTATCATATTAATGGCATGTGAACGGAATTGGTATATAAATGGTAAGTCGAATGTATAACCCCGCCTAGAAATAGATTTTGTTAATGTACTCAAAAGGCTATCATATTAATGGCATGTGAACGGAAGTGGTATATAAATGGTAAGTCGAATGTATAACCCCGCCTAGAAATAGATTTTGAAGTTTTAAAAGAATTTTATCTACAAATTATTCAATGTGAAGAAGTTGAAAATGTTTTTAAAAAAGTATTTTTAATATTTAAAGTAATATGATTAAAAATATGAATTAAGTATGAACGTAGTATCTCTTTCTTCTTTTTTTTTTTTCCTCCCTCTCCCCTTATATCTCTTTCTTTTTTTCTCTTTTTTTTTTCTCTCTCATGACGGGGCCCTTTTCAACTTTTCCACTTAAAATTTTCTCCTCTTCTCTCATACAACTATTAATTAATTAATTAACTAGTAATATGTAAAGCACCACTCCAGAAATCAGCCCGGTTTCTTTGCGAGGATTCCGCTGTTTTTTAGTGAACTAATTAGTATTCTATTTGACAAAAGGGTTTCCTTCTAAATATTCTCAAGAACAAGACAAAGTTCCAACGCTTCCTTATAATATTACAAATACACATAGTAGAAATACCAAGAAATTCATCATTGACGCCTTAATAAAGAGAAATATATACCGCAATTTCTTTTTATAGCAAAATGATGATTTGTGTGAGATGTAATGGGGTGTTTAGAAGTCGTTCTAAAATAATTTTATTTTTTATATAAAAATAAAAAGAAAAATGTTTTTAAACTCAGACATAAATTATTTTTGAAAGTGTGTTTAGTAGTTTTATCAAGAGATTATTTTCAGTATAAAAAAATCATTAATATTACTAAAAGTCGTTTTTCATTTCTCTCCCATTTTATACTAAACTAAAAAATCATTTTTATTTTCATTTTTTGTCTTTATTACGCCAAATACCGTTTTGGAAATGTTTTCATTTTTTCTTTCTCAAAAAACGTAAAAAATAAAAACAAAATCAATTCCAAACACGACTAATATATCTACATCCCAAAAATAATGAAAAATAAAACATAGGTGTTAAAAAGAGAATATTAAAGTGGTTGTTGGCATAACATCATGATGTTGTTGAGGTCTAAATCTTAAATCTCTCCACTTTGAGTTCACTAATTGAAACCAAAAAAAAAAAAATGAGGACTATTAGTATTGGGTAAAAAGAATATAATGTATCCTTAATGGTATTAGTTAATTGAGCTGGATAAATTAGTTACGTCTGATTTTCACAGAATAAAAATATGGTGGAGGATAATTTATTGGACAAATTTTATAAATTTTTCATTACTTTATCACTTGTGTCAACATACCCCATGAGGTTAACCTTATTAAGTTTTTTGACGGAAATGCTTATAAATGCCCGCCCTAAACTTTATCACTAGTGTCAATATGTCCTATAAACTTTAAAATGTACATGTTTTGTCCTCCCGAATTATGATATGTCTCCAACTTTTTCCCTTCCATCTTGATTCTATCACTTTTTTTTAACGAAAATGTTGATATGACCATTAAATTGCTAATTATTTATGATATTTGATGTTTATTGAATACCTTCTCCTCTTAAAATGTTATTTAAGTACCAATTCTCAAAACTTTAGTTAATTAGAGAATTTTAAAAATGAAGAGCAAATCTGTATAATGTAATGAATTTTGTTTTTTTTTCTTTCTTATTTTGCCTATGCTTTACACATATATAGCATTTCTAAATCTAAATGTATCAGGCCATTTATTTTATTGCACCTTTTTTTAAAAAAAAAAAAAAAAACAAAATCAACACAAACCTTAAGAAACCCATTAACTTAACAAACTTTAATGGTCAAATATCATAAATAATTAATAATTTAATGGTCATATCAACATTTTCGTTCAAAAAACTGATATAATCAAGATGGAGGGAGAGAAGTTGGAGACATATCATAGTTTGAGGGGTAAAATAGGTACATTTTAAAGTTCAATGGGCATATTGATATAAGTGGCAAAGTTCATGGGATATTTATGAGTATTTCCGTTAAAAAACTTAACAGAGTTAACCTTATGGGGCATGCTGACACAAGTGACAAAGTTTAGGGGGGCACAACATGCACATTTTAAAGTTTAAGGGGCATGTTGACACAAGTGATAAAGTTCAGAAAGAATTTATAAATTTAATCCTAATTTATTTAAAATTCAAATAAGGATAAGGATGACAACATGAAATTTTTGTTAATCTATATTATAAATTCGGGAAAGATAATCACACTAGGCATTGACTTTAAATTTAAATGCGTCAGTATGAACTGACTTAGCCACGTATAAAAAGAGGATTCTTCATGCGTAGAAACTCTATAATCCTTGGCAAAAAAGTTCTCGTGTATTCTATATTCTCTCAAAAGTGATAGTGAAATTATCCTCTTTTCTTGAAGAATTGCACAATAAACGTAGCCTCACTTTGAGATGAACTATTATAAATTTAGATGTTAGTTCTCGTCTCATTTAATTATATTATTGGACAAATTTTCACCGTCAATAATTATTTAAGAGATTTTTAGTTTTTATGATAATGAAGTCTAGTGTAACCTAAACATTGAATTTAGATATGATAGGGTTTAAAACAAAGATCCACCAATTAGCATTTTTTTCATACCATTGTAATATAGAATTTTACTATTGTTTATTTAGCATGTAACACTTTTTTTTTTTTTTTTTTTAATTTTGCTTACATGCTTGTATATGTGTAATAATGATGAGAGGGAGGCGGTACCTTGTATTGTATTTTGTACAAATAGAAAAGTGCAAATCTAGGGAGAGAGAGAGAGTGTGTGTGAGTTGGATGCGCTCGTGTGCAAAGCATTTTAGGAAACTGACAAAATCAAATGCAATCCTCACCCTCTCTCTTCTTTTAGGAAACTGAGTAAAAAGAATATAATTTATCCTCAATGGTATTAGTTAATCGAGCTGGATAAATTAGTTACGTATGATTTTCACGGAATAAAAATATGGCGGAGGAGAGTTTA